>RJWJ010003704.1:0-83283 GCA_004363605.1 Indri indri | reverse complement strand
GTACAGGAAAAGAATATTGTCAAAAAAAATCAACAAAATATCTCAAAAGAAAAGGATGAGACTTTCAGACTGAGAAGATACCCTGAGTATCCAGCACATCTTAGAAAAATTTTGGAACACTGTCACTAAAGAGATGATTCTAAATGTTTCATCCTTTGTGTCACTTACAAATGATAAATAATCAGTCAGTACTAGGCTTCTCAACAGCAACACTGGAAATAAGAATCAATGGAGCAACACCTTTACTATTTGGAGGAAAAAAATAGTTCCCAAGATCTCAAAAAATTTACCTTCCATGTTCTCTTTTTTGAGAAGCCACCAGAATATGTGCACAATAGAGTAAATGATAGAGGAAAACTAAGGAACTAGGAACAAGCCATCCAACACAGGAGAGGGGGGGACAATAATCCCCAGGGTGATGGTGAAGAGAGATCGCAGGATAGAGGTCATAGAGAACAACGAGTTCAAACTGGAGGAAGAAGACAGGGGTCTTTTTGTTTGTTTCATTCATTTCATTATCTTTTTCATCATTTTCTTCGCCGCTGTAATTGCGTATTAGTAACAGTACATGGAAAACCAAGGAAAAACAAATAATAAATAATTATTAACTGTTGAGAATAAAAAACATTTTTCATGAAGGAAATGATATCCCGGATAATAAAATAATCCACACGGCTTAATACCACTTCTCTGACAATGAATCCAGGAGATGCATTGGAGGACAATAAAACTTATCCGCTATGGTGCTAACCTTAAAGTGTGTATCCATAGCAGACATTTTCCATTTCCCATTAATTTGGCATCTTATGCCCACAAATTTTTCTTAATACCTTTTCCGACCCATGAATATACGTTTAGCCTATACGCTATAGCAGCAATTGCTATGTGATTATTAAAGCCACGTCAAGTTATTCTAAAACCATCAGATTCAAATTTCAAAGAGATGTGCTATAGTTCTGGTATTCCAGAGTTTTGTGAAGAAATATATCATTTTCACTCTCATTTCAAACTTAATTACTTCCCAAAATAAATAAATGGATTTCCTTTTGATTTTCCACTTATGATTAAAATACAGTCATTTCCCCTCACCTCTGTTCTGAGTGCATAAAGGACTTTTGTGCTTTAACTACCTGATTTTGACACACATCCTCAATAATTCTCTCCTTACCCTACTGCAGTAACCTTCACCATATTAGAGTCCTTTACATTCTACTTCAGTTTTATATTACTTTGTAGTAATCTAAAAATAACTAACATTCCTAATATTTTATCATAGAAGGGAAAATAATTTGTGTTTCTCTTATGACTATGCTACTTCCTTATTTCCATTGCCGATTTCATATTTAATCTACAAATAGGGCATTATCTTATGATTATCAACAAAGCATCCAAAATTTAAATTTTATTTACAAAATAATTAGCTAGTTCTATTTTTCTCTTCCAAAAAGTTCTTATCAACACCCAAGACCAGCATTTTGTTGCCTCCTCTCCTTCTTACTTCATAAGGTGATATTTAGGCAAATATTTACAAATATATTTACTACTGAATCATGCTCTATCGTGAGTTTCATAAATTGTGAAAATTCTTTAAATTCTATAAATTGTAAAAAGAAAAAGATAAGCTAAAGACTTCCTTGATCATCCAGTTTTAAATAAACTGCTCTCTAGAGACAAAAAGCAAAATAGCAGTAACATTTTTATTTATACTCAACCTTTCATCTGAGAACATGTAATCTGTAACAGTGACTATTACCCCAATTTTCCATTGAGGCATAGAATTACAAAGATTGAACTGAAGTGAACTCAAGAAGTTATCTAATCTAGCTTCTATAGCCAAGAATGATGGCATTTTAACAATCCAAGAGATATGTCCATCTTCTCTATTTTTCAAAATCTCCAGGGAAGATGTTACAACCTGCCTTAGCAATTTGCGCTGGTGTGTAAATCCCTTGTTTTACTCATAATACAAATCTGCAGATAAGAAGGAAATAAAACCCAGGATTCTCAGCTCCTTGATAAATGTTCTTAACCAGTAGTGGTTATAAAACAACCACAAAAATAAGTAAATTAAGAAATACATTTTTTGATAAAATTTCCAATATCTAGTCAACTATTCACCTGTTCCAAGCAACATTCAATTTGAAATAGTCTGGTATAACAAAATTATTTTTATTTTGGATTTCATAATAAGAGTTTCCCATTAGGAGAAAAAATAATTTCTATTAGATGTATAGTATGAGTCTTAAAGATCAGAATAGAGAACATTTACTGGGAACTTTATGGGTGCCAGGCACTGGCACTGTACTCCATGCCTAATAATATCACACTGAATCCTCACAGTGAATCCATAAAATAGGCACTATTGTTATCCCCATTTTTTAGATGAAGAAATTGAGGCTCAGGGAAACTAAGTTGTCAAGGTCTCATAGCTAGTGAATGGTGAAGCCAAGATTCAAACCTAGACATTTGGTTATGTTTTACTGTCTCTCTAACACATTCTTAATAAATTTCAGTTACTATAAGATTGGTTGAAAAATCCTTATCTGTACTATTACATTGGGGATTAAGCAAAAAAAAAGTCCTTATCTGTAAAAAAAAGAAAGTATGTGTTTTTCGAATTCCCATTAAATCCTCTGTATTTTTTAATATCAAAGATGATCTGGGAATTACCAGTACCTTCTAAAAAACCATGTATTTATATGATAAGTCATACTTCAAATTTTGTTTTTGTAAAGTTGTATGATTGTTTCATGATTTTTCTCAGGCCCATCCAGATTTGTTTTTAAAAATTTATATGAATGCTAAATTTTATCAAATTTATATAAAACTGAATTTTAGTTATTTTGGACCTTGATAATTCCTCTGAGGAGCAAGGGAGCTTTTAGGTTTCATTACTATTCTAAAAGAAAAGAGGCAGATTTGAGATTTGAAGCTAAGTTAGATTGGCTTCCATCTAAATATCTTATAAAATATTGTAACTAATTAGAATGTTTTCTCCAGTATAAACATAACCTTTTGTTAGGTAAATGGCCAACTATGTTAGCCAAATAATTTCCTGGAATATTGTTGCTTTGCTAAGGTAATTTATGGTGTTAGTGTAATAATCAGACTTGTAATCAGGTACATTTTTTAGTTCTATATACTGCCTTCTTAATATTTCAGTTTACCATTTGACATTGATATTTAGAAGGAAAAAAACAACACATTTCAAAGCCACAAAAATTTGAAATTTAATTCATACTTCAATATTTAATACAAAATTACCTTTTTCATCGTTTCCTTTCCCACTGTAATCTCGTGCCCATCCTGCCCCATGCCATTTTTAAAGAACAGAATTCGGACTGAAGTCCTCTCAGTAAGTTTCTTCATTCTAGTAGAAAGAACAGGCTTGGTTTTCCGTCTTTTGACATCAGTAGGAAGCATCAACCCATTCATTGTCCAAGTTACTTTCTTCATTAACAACAGATGGTCTAGAAGATAATTTTTTTTTAAAGTCAAGTCAATATTTGGCTTCAAAATTTAAAATGGACACATCATGCTTCCCTCCCCCATTACCTGTATGATATACACTGGCCAGTCTCCATTTAGATGCTGGTTTTCTGAAATGCTACCACCAGCTTCCCACTAACCGTGACATAAGCTGTAGCAAGCTGTCTACTCTGATAGCCTGCATAAATCATCATTTCTGAAGGGAACAGATGTTCAGGGTATGAAAGAGTAATACCACAATTTAGTCCTAATTAAAATTCACCTTAGCATGCCTCTATCAGTGATCAGATGCACACAGCTGAAAGGATCCATTGCAAAGGTCCAATGTCCTTTGCTTACTATTGAACAACATGGGTCCTGAACTTCTGTGTTCTTTAGGTTTGGGAAACACTTTTTTTCCTTTTTAATATGGTTTCTTATCCATGTTGCTTTAAAGGTGATGACTTCCAAATGGTAACCCTATACTATAACTTTTCTATGACTAGAATGAAGGTTCCTTCTAGGACATCTCTGGTGAGAGATTTAAACTATTTCACTAAAGTGAAAAACAGTTTTTCATTAACAGTTTACTTTGACCTATATGTTTTCAAAGCTTTGTGCAGGAATATAAGTTTCAAAACTCCCACTAACATTAACAGGAGTACAACTAAATTACTGACTATGACTTTGAAAATGTAAGGTAAGAACAGGAGTGCAGTATATTGCATACTAAGTTGCTGTCAGCATTCTTTTCTCTTTAAGAGGTTTTGTTTCATAAATAAATAATTTTCAGCTGAGTTGCTTATTTTATTTGTACATACAATTTATTTTAGATATTTTCTTCTCATAAAAATCAGAAAATACAATGATCCCTCCCTCATCTGCTCCTATTTGTTCTAATAAAAGAAACATAATTTTATTTACCTATAACTGAAAATAGCTACATTTATTTGTTTGCCCAAACTTCCAAATAACCCTTCTCTGTTAGCACTTTTGAAAAAAGCTTGGTCTCTTTGACCTAGAAATGGTGCTTTATATAAAATCTGCTAATATTAACATAAAACATCAACCAGTAGTTGTAAATCATCTTCAAGTTTCAGAATGGCTATATTACATGTTGAAAAAAAAACCCTCTGTTCTCTCTCTGTCACCCGCACACATTTACACACATATAAACATGTGACTGTGGGCAGAAATAGGAGCAAAACTGGCAGACCAAACTAAAACCAGATTATAAGGCTACAGATGTAATGAAGGCTTCAAAAAGAAAAAATATTTTAACATAAATTAGTTACTATATTTTTTCATTTTGTAATCTGAAATTGATAGGAATTAGAATTAGAAAAATGAGGTCTAAGTTAATGAGTTCATATTTATCTAAAAGATCCTCAAGCAGGTGGCTAAAAAATAAATTGAAAAATAAATAAAAATTTAATATATCCAAAAGAATTGAAAATAGTTACTCAAATAAGTACATGTATACACATGTTCACAGCAGCACTACTCACAATAGCCAAAATGTGGTACAATGTGTATTCATATGATGGAATACTGTTCAGGAAAAAGGAATGAGGTACTGATAGTTGCTACAATATGGACGAACCTTGAAAACATTATACCGAGTGAAAGAAGCCAGACATAAAAGGTGACATATTGTCTGATTCCATTCACATGAAATATTCAGAATAGGTAAATGAGGGTTGCCAGGAGCAGGGAGGAGGGGGGAATAGAGACAAACCTAACGAGTAAGGGGTTTTATTTTGGAATGATGGAAATATTTTGGAACTAGATAGAGGTGGTGGTTGTATAACATTGTGAGTGTACTAAATGCTACTGAATTGTTCACTTTGAAATTACCAGTTTTACATTATGCAAACTTCACCTCAATAAATAAATAAAGAAGAAAGAAAGAAGGGAAAAGTTGTTTCATGGTCACTCTCTCTGAAAATAAAAAAACCATCTCTCACTAGAAAAAAAAGCTAATAAATTTTTGCAGTTTAAAGGGAGTTTACACACAATCTGGATGCCCCAAGATGCTTTGCATAGTGTAAAGGGTATAAACTCTACCTTCAAACTAGGTTTGAATCCCAGCTCTGTTTTGTAGTGACCCTAGGTGCTTTATACTGCCTTGAATTTCAGATTTCTCATCTACAGAATCTCTAGCGGGCATCACTCCACCACCTGCTGAGGATTAAATATCTTGTATGTAAATGTACCTAACATATTGAAGTCACACTATAAGTGTTAGCTTCTTCGCCCACCTACCTGAAATCCTATTACTTATTATGGAGCTCTACAATATATTAATTGTTACATCAGCCAGGGGCCAACCAGGCAAACAATCTACTCAGCAAAGAGCATCGACTTCAGGATATTGGTCATGTAAGTGATGGAAAAGGCTGAGCAGCAACCAAAGACTGGCAACAGTAAAAAACCACTCCTACCAAGGCCCAGATTTAGAGACTCTTACCCATGAAGGGTTTTCCCCTTTGATTACTTCAACGAGAGCTGGAACTAGGGAGAAGGGGAGTGAAGGGCCAATGAGACAAAATTTAAGGAAGCCTGAACAGGGCTATCACACAACCCTTGGAGCTGGTGCCTCCTCAAATTTTGTCTCATAAGTGTTTCACTCACCCCATGCTGGTCAAAGCCCTGGTGTTCACTATCTCCTCTATACACAGAACTCTTTAATTCCACTAAAACAGTGCTTACTATTAGCCAGACACTGTTTATTTATTTATTTATTTATTTATTCATTTTGCCTTCTCAACAACTTTATGAGATAGGTAATATTATCCTTATTTACAGGTGAGGAAACTGAGGCACACAGGAGTTAACTTCCCCTAGATCTTGCAGCTAGTATACAGTGGTACTGGATATGAATTTAGTTCAAGAAACTGTGCTCCTAATCACTACACTTTCTGCCTCTACCATACATGTTCTGCCATTATCTCAAATTAAATATGTCTAAAGCAAAATCTAATATCTTTCTGCACAAATGGACTTACCCTTCACAGTTTTGTTTTCTTTTGGATTTTTGTTGTTGTTGTTTTGACACAGAATCTTACTCTGTTGCCCAGTCTAGACTGCAGTGGAGTCATCAAAGCTAACTGCAACCTCAAACTCCTAGGCTCATGTGACCCTCCTCCAGGTGCACATCACCATGCCCAGTTAATTTTTTTAAAAATTTTTTGTAGAGACAGGGTCTTGCTTGCCCAGGCTGGTCTTGAACTCCTGGTTTCAAGCAATCCTCCCTCCCACTTCCCCCTCACAAAATGTTAGGATTACAGGGATGAGCCACCATGCCTGGTCCCACCACAGTTCTTATCTCTATCATTGTTTCCACTTCCTTCACAGTTATCTACTATCTCAGGGTGAACTTGAATTCTTACTGCTTATTCACTTCTCCTCAACCAATTGCTTATTCATTCAATGATATTTATTGAGTGTCCACACATCAAGGCACTAAGGTGACGCTGTGAGATGACAGAGCTACTTGCACAGTTCACAGCCTCTTGGAAAGAGACTGACAGTGGAAGGCTCTCTGAAAAGGTGACGTCTGAATAGAGAGGGCTGCATGATAAGAAGTTAGTCCTGAAAATCCGGGGGAAGAGTATTCCAGGCAGAATGAAAACCAAGTACAAAGTCTCTGAGGTGAGAACGGGCCTGGCATGTCTGAGAAAGAGAAATAAAGTTTAGATAAAGAGTGTATGTGGTTAAAGCCAAAGAAGTAGGAAGGGGCCAGATTGTGCAGGTCACAATAAAGAGTTTGGATTTTATTCTGAATGTGATGGGAAGTTATTGGAAGGTTCCCAGCAGGGTGCTATATGAAGAAAAGACTACAGTTGTCCCTTGGTATCCATTGGGAATTGGTTCCAGGATCCCCTGAGGATACCAAAATCTGCAGATGCTAAAGTCCTTTATATAAAATGAAGCACTATTTGCATATAACCTACACACATCCTCCTGTATACTTTAAATAGCCTCTAGATTACTTATAATACCTAATACAATGTAAATAGTTATACTGCATTTTTATTTGTATTATTTTTTATTGTTGATTTGTTATTTTTTATTGTTCTTTTTTTCCAAATATTTTCTTTTTTTAATTTTTTTTCTTTTATTCTGGAAAGAAGGCTTTTTCCAGATTTTCCAAATATTTTCAACATGCAGCTGGTTGAATCCGCAGATGCGGATCCTGCCAATACAGAGGGTTTACTGTACAGCGGAGTGTAGTAGACACTGTTGGTGTCCTGCCAAGGTGCCTTTAACCAGGCTAGTGCACCCAGACCCCAGCTGCTGTGAGTCCTGGCTGCTACCACCTCACAGCTGTACCCTTCTCCTGAGAATTGCTTTTGGCTGAAAGAAACCTAGCCAGAAAATGCTGCAAGGTTATGATCTTCTCCCTGCTACACAGGTAGACAGCCCACAGCCAATGACTGATTCAGAGACACAAAAGCCAGTCCCCTTGCCTCAAAGAGGGGCAGCTCTGTGGTGTCTTTCACCTTCCAGACTGGGGCCAGATGGAATACATGCCTTGGCCACACATCTTCCTCAGCTTCTAGGCTCCCTTTCTTACTCTTGTACATGTTTCAACTGAGAGTAGTGGCTCAGTGAGTCTTTTACACAAAAATCCCCATCTGAGATTCTGCCTCTAGGCAACCTGACCAGAAACAGAGTAAACGGACACGTAACTCAGCTATTCTTCACAGTAACTCTTAAAAGCATCATTCTTTTCCATTCCCACCCAAACTCATTTGTCCATTTCTCTCTCTCTGCCTCCTGTCATCTGCAAGAGCTTCTTAATTATATTTGATTCTCCTCCGTGACATCTGACATTCTATACTCCAATCACGGCTGAATTTTCCTAAAACATCAATTTTATCATTGCCTAAAGAGAAAGCCCTTAGAGCTAGCTTTTGAAGTTTTCCATTAGTCAGTCAGCTAGACAGACTAGCCAGCCAGTCTGTCTGTCGGGCAGTCAGCAAATACTTGTTGACTCTGTATGGTACTTAGCAGAGGTAAACAAACCAATAAAAAGAAAAAAAATACTTGTTGAACACATCCTATGTGACAGATCCTGTGCAAGGAATCTGAAAACAACACAGTCCCTTTCCTTAAATGTATGTCTAACAGAAGTATTTGCAGACAATCTGATACCATTTAAACTTATGTTCTCATCTTACCCTAGTTTAGAGCATTATTCTACCTAAGTCAATCTGTTAATTACCCCTGTTCATTTTAAACCCCGTCCTTCATCTGTTCAGACTCAAGTCCTTCTCAAGATCCAGCTTAAAATCTTCCTTTGTTGCTCCAGCCCAGAATGACCCATCGCCTCTCTGAAACCTTAGAACACTTGGCATCTTGTATTAGCCACCCATACATTTATTCATTCAATAATGTTTGAGAACCTACAACATGGCAGGCACTGTGCTAGATGCTAAGGGAAGAGCACAAATCACCTATAATTATTATATAAATATTTATAAGTATATATCCTATTTCTGCTTTCATATTTAAACCCTTAGAAGATAGGAATCAAGTCTTGTATTTCTTATTACTCTGCTCCAGGGTATAGATCAGTTCACTGCAAGTGGTACAGTTATTAGATGTTAGCTCTGCCTTGTATTTAAACGACTCAGTTGATAGCAATATAGTTTTATGTCACTTCATAAACATATCTATTATGTAAGATAAACTTAATTGCTCATGTGTATGTATCTACCATCTTTATTCCTTACCTCTCTACAATATGAATTTATTAATAAATATGATTGATCTACCACCTTGATGCTCACTGATGACCACAATGCCAGAGAATTTCTTTGGGAAAAGAAGAAAACTTGCAAGGAAAACTTCTTGGCAAATGAAAGTCTAAAAAGAGTGAATTGACTGGAAAGAGCCCAAAGTATATTTAAGGTAAATTCTTACACATTCTTCAAAACTCATCCCTCCCAGGAAGCCTTTTCCAGCTTGGATACCCTCTTCTCTACTCTTTGTGAACACCTTTACCATTGCATTTATCCCACTGTACTATAATTGTGCATTTACTTAGCTAAACACACAATGTCTACTTGCATGGAATAGATGCTCATATGAATAAATTAATGCATAAATCTGTCCTTTTGTTCCAATGTATTCTAATAGAATGAATACATTCATAATTCCAT
The DNA here is from genome assembly GCA_004363605.1 of Indri indri. Classification (NCBI taxonomy): domain Eukaryota; kingdom Metazoa; phylum Chordata; class Mammalia; order Primates; family Indriidae; genus Indri; species Indri indri. The sequence continues at coordinate 73,645 of RJWJ010003704.1, read as the reverse complement.
TACCTGAGGACATATGAAGACACCTTGCTCACTTAAAAATGTGTAGTCTATAACAAAGAAGAGCATATTTCTGAAGTTCCAAATAGATTTTTTGAAAAAACTCTAGATGGATATAAGAAAACCACGTAATAAAGTAAAATTTGAAAATATCATTTATAATAACATAGATTACATATAGTTTTTCAAAAAGATACTCCCACCTTCCAGATCTTTGTTGATATTGATAAACATAGAAAAACTATTGGAAACATATAAAATTTTTATAGAACTAAAGATTTTTAAATCAACCTGTATAACAGTCTAATAAAGTAATACTAATGATGACTAAAATGTATTAATAATTTACTAGATAGGCAGCATAGCTTACTAGTTAAGAATATGGTGTCTCAGCCCAGATTCCCTAGTTTGAATCTTAGATTTGCTTCTTACTAGCTCTGAAACTTTGGAAAAATCAGTCAATCTTATTTTGCTTTAGTTTTCTTATCTGAGGAATGGTAACAATAATTCCCTTACCTATTGTATAGATGAAAGAAGTTTTTACAGATGAAATATTTATGTATAAATAAGAAATAGTAAATGCTGGTTATGCTATTAATAGCCTCATGATTTTCATTAAGAACTTAACATATGGAAAGCATTGTGTTAAATGCTTTATTAGTCACTAACCCATTTTATCCTTACAACCTTAGGAAGTAGGCAATATTATCATCTTCATTTTGTAGATGAGGAAGAGAAGGAAAATAAGACTTGGAGAAATTGAACAATTAGATCTATATCATACACAGTAATCTATGAATCAGAGATCAGACTCAGGCCTGAATGAGTCCAGAGCCTATTTTCTCAATCATGACACTATACACTCCTTCAAGTGCCTAAAAAGTGCCTCAAATAACAAAAGAATTCCTCAAATTTAAAATGACTAGATTTCCCATGCTTCTTAATACTTCACCACATTCCATATATTCCCACCCTAGCACCATCTAAAAAGCAGCTGCCCTTAGTGCCCATATTTTGGTCAAAACGTCTTTATAAAAACTACTATGATTGTGTTTATAGAGTATTGTTTCTCTGGTTAATCAGAATAGTCTGATGTAGTACAATTAGGTTTCTCAACCTCTTGACAAACATTGACATTTCTATGCCCTTTGTTGTGGGGGTTGTCTATGCATTGTGGAATGCTTAGCAGCAACCCTGGCCTCTTCCCACTAGATGTCCACAGCACCATCCAGATGAGACAACAAAAATGTCTCCACATACTTCCAAATGTCCCTCAGGGGTCAAAATTACCCCCACTTGAGAACCATTTCCGTAGAGGAATTTGAGTCAGTTCCCTCTACAAAGGTGCAGGGAGCTGTGCATAAGCTGTGGGCACACACCATGCTCTTATGTGACTCCAAACTTGCTGATGCCTTTTTCTCTCCCTCTTTGCTCACCTACCTCCCTTCCTTTTCAACTCAATACCACCTCCTCCAGGAGGCTTTCGATGACCTATCCCTCTTCGGCTTTCCAGCTTCAGCCATGTGCCTTTCATTTTATTGAACTTCCCTGTTTTTATACATGTGTGTCTATTAGACTGTAAGCATTTCAAGGACATGGAATGTGTTTTCATCTTTGTACCTCCAGTATCTGGTACATTGTAAACAAGTGTGCTGTTGGAGGTATAACAAAATAATAAAAGTTGATCATCCATTTCAGTGTAAGCATTTGTTCCCTGTACTATAGCCATCACCACAAATAGTTCTTGGAACACAGCAGATGATCAATAAATATTTGTAGAGGCCTGGCGTGGTGGCTCATGCCTGTAATCCCAACACTTTGGGAAGCCAAGGTGTGAGGATCACTTGAGCCCAGGAGTTAGAGACCAGCCTCAGCAATATAGGGAGATTTCATCTCCACAAAAAAATTTTTAAAAAAATTAGCTGGGCGTGGTGGCATGTGCCTATAGTCCCAGCTACTCAAGAGGCTGAGCCAGGAGGATTGCTTAAGCCTGGGAATTGGAGGTTGCAATGAGCTGTGATCGCACCACTGTACTCCAGTCTGGGTGTCAAAGAAAGACCCTGTCTCAAAAAAAAAAAAAAAAAAAATATATATATATATATATATATATATATATATTTGTAGAGTATTTGTCAAACACATCACATCAGAGCATGACTTTTATTTCATTAGATAGATATTAGGTCAATATTAGGTAACTAATGACTTATATTTTCTCCATATTTGGGGAAAAGATTATATTTTTATACTCACGATTAATTAGCTTTCTCATCATTATGTCCCATATTGAATTTAGTAGGAAACCAGAATATGTATTATAGAGGCTAGCCCAAAGTAAGAGGAAGCACAAAAATAACAGGCTTAGAGCATACTATAAATTGGCTTCAGAATTATAAAGCCTTGGCGTTGAAAGAAATTTTAAAAATTATTGACTTTGACATCACATTTCACTCACTCAATTATTCACGCAAGAAACATGCATTGAGTGCCTACCACACATTCCCTGCTAGGGACACTGCACAGAGAGAACCTCAAAGAGTTCTCGGTCTTCTGGGGAAGACAAGAAAGGAAAGCAACACACCATATGGCAGGTGCTACGTCACAGGTTTGCACATGGTATTGGGGGAACATGAAGCAGGGGCATGTGCCACAGCTTGAAGTGGTTACGAAAGGCTTCCCAGAAGGACATAAGACAGAATTTGAAGGATACATAGAGTAGGAAAAAATGGGAAGGATAATCTAGGCGGTGGAAATGATATAGGTGAAGGCCAAGTTATGCAATAATATGATGAGTCATTGTGAGGAGACTGAACAGAAGAGCAGCCAGAGATGGAGCAAGGAAGGCAGGATGTAACCAGATCAGAGCCTTGTGCACAACACCGAGAGGTACCATACCTCCCAAAGCAGGCCATTCTATCTTATGGACAGATGGTATTATTAGAAAAATCTTTACGTTACGGCAAAATTCATTTCCCTATAAAATAAAGCTATTGGGATAAGTGAGGAAAATGAAAGCTCTAGGGTAGCAGTTCTCAAAGTGTGGACCATGGGCCTCTACAGGAGAACCAGCTGAAGAACCAGGGAACCCTCATATTTAGCAACGTGAGTGATTTTTCTGTGTATCATAGCTCTGGGGACATATGCCTTCATATCAAGAAATAAGGTTGGAGGGCTGATATCCAAGATAAGCATTATTACACCAGAGGCAAGAAGAAAAACAGAATCCAACTCTTCCATACCAGCTTGGAAACACCAAGGATGTTCAGCAAAGACATGATAAAGGCTTTAGCCCTGGTGAGGGAAGAGGATAATCTCAAAGGCTGGGGGTGAGGGGAGCGAGTAGTACCTAATTAGTGAGTAGACTTTAGGGTTTTGGGAGCAGGGAGCCAGGCCAAGTGTTAAAACAAGAACCTTAATGCTATTTAAATCCCCTTTGAACTTCTATAAAAACAAACTAGCCATTGCTAATAAATGCTTCCTATGTTTCTATATTTCATTAGCTTTCTGATCTCCAAAAATCCAAAAATTTTCATTTCCCAGGGCTGAGGCTATCTGGTACCTTTAGAAGAATTAGAAAATAGATTTGTTATTTCCCCACCCACCCTGACCCCACATTCGCCTCCCACCTGACCCTTGCTCCCCACCCCATGTTGGAATTAGACACAGGTGAGTCTAGTCCCACACATTCCTCAGCAGTGAGCAGCAGCCCTGGGTCTTCCCAAAGGTCACATCATCCCCTCTTTCTTACTTCCTTACTTTCAATAATAGTTAATAAGCATCTATTCTACACAAAGTACTATGAGGACTATAAAGAGAAGTGTTAAATTAACACAACTGTCTCTCCTTATTATCCCCCCTCAAAAAAAGGCTTAGGGGAGAGATGGTCGAGAAAGAGCATTCCTGAGAGGATGCAGGAAAGCTGAAAATCCTAGATCTTGTGCACCTATGGGTCCCTCAAGAATCATTTAATCCCAGCATTCCATGTCTGACCATTGTCTGGTCTCAGACAAACATTAGCGTAACCATTAGCCTCTCTGCCACGTAATTACTCTTGGGCTGGCTCACTCTGCCCCCTGCCAAATGGGAACATTCACAAATCTATACATGAAGTTGGGGTAGGGGATTTTTAATATACTCCTCCCAAATGTCTACTTATTATTTGCAGCAAAATAGGTTGCTGTTGGGAGGTCTTTTCTCTCCTCTTCCAATACCACCTCATTGGAATATGGATGGTTCACCATGGCACCTATTTCATTTGGTCTTTTATACACCCACTGAATAACATTTACTGAGCATCCATTAAGTGCTAGGCCCTGTGCCAGAAAATGGTGGTGAACAAGGCAGTGTGGTTTCTGCCCTAAGTGAACTTGGTCTGGGCTGGGGTGAAAGAATGATAGACGTTTTATCACTAATACAAGTTTGATGATTATAAAAGGAGACATTGAGAATGTAACAGGAATGTACCCTTCCTAGTGGAAGTGTCCCCAGAAAGTAGGACATTGCCTTCCTGAGCATGAATCTCAACAGCAGGAACATTAGATTTCCCCTTTTGATTGCTCTTGAATCTCTGCCTATTCCCCTTTGGACTATTCTTGAATCTCTACCTTGTCAATAGTTCTCTCAGCAAAGTCTCTGCCCTGCATACCAAACTGCCAAAGAAAGGTCCTTCATCTCACCTTATTTCCTCACCCCTCCTTTAAATTTGCTAGCCACACGTGGTGGCTTCCAAAGCAATCACACCTATCCCAGTCTTTCTCTCTTCCTAGGCACTTTACCCTAGAAGTTAAGATTCCACTGGGTAAGGATAGGGTAGTAGCTGGACTCAAGTGAGGTTCTAAGGCTTAGCATAACCTTGGAAAATACTTCCTCCCAAAGGGCCATAGCACAGCTGCTCAGGGATTGCCATGTCCCCCAACAGTTTACATACTTACTCTCCTAAAGCACTTATAGAACCTTATGCTGCAACCACAGATTATATTTTATTTTGAAGAATCCACATTCTACTTTATTTTCACGGTATTTTTAACCAAATCATGAAAAAAGATAAAGCACTTTCTAGCCTGCTTCTGTCTTAAAAGGTCTAGCTACAATATAATTACATTTCCTCAGTCTACTTCAAAAACACCAATGTCTGTCATAAAATTAAATAAGTCTGGGTGCTCCCCAAATTATAATTTTCCATTTTGTATGTATGAGGCAGAAAGAATACTGCCTTCTTATACTGCAAGAATAAAAGCAGCAAACTTGCAACTTCAAATCCATGAGCTTATTAAGTCTTCTTATTTTAAAAATATTCATTCTCTTGTTGTTGGGCAATACACTTGAAAACACATTAATGGCACTGACTGTCAAGTAGGTACAGATAATGACATTAAATATGAACAAGTGCATCATTTCATGGGTACAAGATGAGTTTATAAAATACAAATGCTCTGACAGTAAGAAAACATACTGCTATATTCAATTATATCATCTGCCCAAAATACAATTGCTTCTATGTTTGGTAAATAGATTAAATCCAGGTCAAATTCCTGTGTTCAATTGAGTTTCTAGTCACTCCCTTTTCTCTAAATACTTGTGTTCTTTGTTTCTACGTGTTCTTAAGTGTCATCATTTATTGCTATAGGCATGATGGCTATATTTAACTAATAATGACAGTGGTTGTCATTAGATTTTAACTTAGTAACACTAGTCTGACATATCATTTGAAGTATGTCTTCAATTTAGATTTGATTAAAATTACAAACATCCCATCTATTGTGCCAATCAAAATGTTGTCACCCTCTCCCTGAACTTTTCTATGAACTTTCTTTAAATAAGTTATGGCAGCTTAACGTTAAGGCAAGCCCTGGGTCATGAACACATTTTAAAACATAAATCTTGGAACAGAGCTGAGTAAGGGCACCACTTGGGGCTCCTTTTATAAAAGGCCTTGATTTTGACCTACATCCCAGATACTGTGGCAGAGACCTAGCAAATACCTTTCATAGTAAAATCAGATACTTGTGACAACCTGTATGAAAATCTTGTGGAAACATGCCTAGGAAAGGATGGGGCAAAAAAAGAAAAACAGTTAAGAGCAGGTGGAAAGACAGTATTTTAGATACCTACCATGTGCTAGGTTTTTACACACATCATTTTATTTAATCTTCACAATAAATCTGTGAAGTACATAGTATTATGCTCAATTTATGGATGAGGAAACTCATGCTTAGAAAGGTTAAGTGACATTCCCAGGATCACACTGCAGTTTACATTCCTGGCAGCTATTCCAGGAAGCTATTCTCAGTTTTCTATTTAGATTAGGGATTTATAAACATTTAATTTTCAAATAATTTATCTTTATTACAAAAATAAGACAATATCCAATAATTCTTGAAGGTATTATTAACTCTATTTTACAAACAAGGACACTGAAGTGCAAACCACTGTGCTCAAGACCACATAACAAGGACTAGAATCTTTCACGATCATTTTACTTCAGTGTTCTTTCCACTAAACAATAATGTATTTCTCACATCTCTCCTAACAGATGTCCGAAAGCTTCAAAAGTGAACATTTTAAAAGGTAAATCACTCTGAAAGAGTAACTAAGGCATATATAAATGAATTCTCAGGTAAAGTAACAAGCAGGGTAGGCAGGCAACTGTCTAAAAGATTCGATTTAAAAGTTACTGCAAACACGTATTTCATTGTTAAAATTCCCTCCCTCTTTTGCTTCCATGACATTATTTGTTCTCATTATACCACCCTTTTTATTGCCTTTACAACACTTACACTGTCAATAAATACCTGATTTAATTCTTTGTAAGTTTATCATCTATTTCTTTTTCCACCTCATTAGAACCTAAGCTCCATGAGACCTCTATCTTGTTCATACTATATCCTTAAGGCTTGGAGCAGTGCCTGGTACATTGTAGGGACTCAATAAAGGTTTGTTGAATACATAATTGAATGAATGAATGGTCTCCCTTTAACTATTCCTTGTACCTCCTTGGACAGGGAACCATAGTTTATTACCTCCCACATACTCTCTCAGCTCTAGTCAGGGAGTTATTCTCTCTGTTCACTCTCACGCATGAAGCAAACAACTTGTGGTGACAAGGACAATATTTGTAACCATTCTCAGTTAATATCCTAGTGAGAATTAATATTTATCAGAGTTCTTTTCAGCTATGACAGAAAGACCAAAACCCTTAAGGTTAGGTGTGGTTCCATATCTAGAAATTTTTGGATAACAAAAAAAGTTAATATGGTGCTTATACCGTAATAGTACAAATATCATATATTATGTGATACTCCCCGGAAAGGTCCAGGATAGCAGCCCGTAATAAAACACATGAATTATTTTCAACAATAAGCTTGTTATGTGCTTTAAGTATATTACATTTATTCCTCACAACCCCTGCATAAAACTGGGTATGTGACATCCAGAAAGTATTCAAATTATCAGGACAGTTGTAGGTTTGCAGGCATCTTTATTAAACAAGTGTAGTTTCTGTGTATGAATACAATTCAACATTTCATGAGTATGTCAGGAATTGAGGTATTTCTCAATGATTTGATATTTGACAGTATAGGGAGATGCTGCTAGCCATTTTCAGGCTATACATTTTCCTACTCCCTAAGGATACTTTTTTTTTTTTAGTCCAGATCTTGCAATTGTCTTCAAATCCATACCTACACTTATTTATAGATTTAAAACTTTTAGAATAGGGAAAATACATGAAATATATTCCTATAGTTTTACCCTCACTTGTAGAAATACATAGAAGAATCATGTGCCTCTATCAGAAATGACTTTTTTCTCTCTATAATGCCATTTTCCTGCTTTTGAGTATATACAGCTAAGTGGAAAATAAAATGGACTAATAATATCACCTAATACATATACTAGTCATGCCAAAAGATAAAAGGGAATTTGGGAAAGCCAATCCTAACTCCTGTAGTTGCCTCAGTTAAGTAGTGGTTGCCCTGTATGTGACCATCACAAAGCCCAGTATTAGCTTTGGCAGGACTAAAGCAGCCATTGGTGTAGGCAGCACTATAGCATTCTGTGTTGAGAACCAGCAGCAGAAATAGCAAGGTGTGATGCAATGCGGGTAGTGGGTCACTTCCTGAAACTTGCGCTTTTAACATTACTATTTAAAAATTAACAAACTCACTAGACATATAATGTAACAGACTATAATGCACAAATCCAGGTTCATTAAACTAATGCATTTTTTGAAAAATAAAATATGACAGAACATTTCATTATTGAAGCAGATATGAAAAAAAGTGTTATGCTGCTATTTAGAATGTGCCTTGTGTGTCGTGGAATTGAAATATTTCCAAATCATCAATAATTAAAATGATGAGAATCCATCATTTCACTGACATTTACTTCTACATGAAAAGATGGCCTATTTTAAATGTGCTCACACATATTCTTGTCAATCACAAGCTGTCACAGCAAATTATTTCATTTTGTAGATCACATGGCAGTTAGCAGAAAATCTCTAGGTTTAAATTTAGATCTTAGGTGTAGTATCAAGAACTCCCTTCATGGATTTTTTTTTTTGTGTGTGTGACTACATCTTCACAATACAGTATATAAAAGATATAAAATCTTATTCATAACACTAAGTTTCACTTCTGGTTAACAAAACTCAAGACTGAAATGAATCATTGTAAATGATAACTCTGAAAGCCAAATAATAGGATATACAGCAAAGAGTGAAAATATAAAACTAAAAAATTTTAAAGACAATCAGAGCTCCACACAATAGAACTTGGACCTAATGAATTAGGTCTAAACAGTTTTTTCCCCTCATCTTCTTTAAGATATTTAAGCAATGACAGGGCATGAACCACTTCTTACGTATGCATTGCTTACAGCTCCTAGCAGCTATATAGGAGCTGAACTCTCATAAACCCCATGGATCTGATCCAAAAATTTTCACTGTGCCACAATTAAGCAGAAGATCCAAAAAACTGTGAATAAAACTCAAACCACATGGCCATGAATCTGAAAACTTAAAATGCCTTTTCAAACAATTCATTAACTACATCTTCACAATTCCAGCAGAATCATTAATAAATGTCAGAATCTTTAAATACCATAAGTGTAAGATATAATAAGACATCTTCATCAACAGTCTTTACATAGTATATTTCAATTTTCTTGATGTTTTCCATATACGATTAATCTTTCTGATTAGGCATTAAACTTTAAAATGTAAGAATTATTCTAATATTGCATTTCAACAGGGAATGCTTCATGTCAGTCTTGACCTTGGTCTGACCTCTACATGAAAGCTTTGTGTTTCGAGGTATGTGATGAATGGCTCTCTGGCTTTCTATTAAATTCAGTGCTACTGGTTGTCAACAGTGATTCTCAAAAGCAATAGCAATATAGTTAAAATATCAGAGATATTCTATAGGATTTTTTCCATCTTAGTAAATCTGGAAATAGTTCTTAGGCAATTTTCACTATCTGCATTGCCTTTCCAGTGAATGAGGGAACCAATAAAGTATGGAAATATAACTGCCAAAACATACGTTGACTTATTTTACCTTCTTGTGCCAGAAATAGGGTGAATTTTTCTTTGGAAGACCTATTTGATTTACATTGTTGAATAGTGTTCTCAGTTTGAAGGATTTATAACTTATTTACCCAATTTAAGCTCCGTAAGGCCAGAACTTCTATCCCTATGCCAGGGTCAGACAACAGTAGATACTCAACAAATATTCATTGGTTTAAATTTTGATTGAATTGAATTAAATTTAATTTAAATCAGAGATGAAAGAATAATGATAAAAAAGAAACTATGATCCCCTTCTTTCATCTTTCTCTGATCTGGCCTAGTATCCAGCACATAGTAGGCTCTCAATAAATGTTTGTTGAATGAATGAAAATCAGAAAATTAAAATAATGACCTGTTACTGACTCTAATGTCTTTTGGCTAATTGTATATAAAATACTCATGTTCATTTAGAAAGATGTACCAGTAAAACCCCAAACCTGCTGACTGTTTTCCCCTATTTACCTTTAACATGTTCAATTTTCCAACTTCTGAGAATGCTTCCTTACTCTAAATTTATCTACCACGAGTTATTCAGACATGTTTATTTTTATGGTACACTTGTGGCAAGTTGGCAAATTATTGATTTATCTATAAAACACATGCTAGAAAGGTAATCTTCAACCTAATTTAGATGGTTTGAAAATGTGTATGTAAATACGTGGGTAATATATGCATATATCACCCACATCAACTTAAATATTACCTTTCATATAAATATATATATATATTTACATTTATATTCTTAACATTCTGAAAGAAACCAAATATTAGTGCTTAGGCTTATCTATAAGCCTAGCTTAGACAAGTGGCTTTTCCCCTTTATACTTATCCTAAGCCTTTTTAATGGACATGTGATATGCTAGTCTGTGTCCAAGCTCACCTACAATTTCTTTTCTCAAAAGACAAGGCACATCTGCCACCTGCTCTACTCCGTGTCCCAGCAACAACTGTCGAGCAGCATAAAGATTGATTATCAGTCAAAAACCATTGCACAACACCAGATTTTGGTGGGTTAAGCTTGCTGATCCAGCAAGAGATGGTGTGAAATTTTCAGGAGTGTGTGCCAACATTTTGGTGCTAAAAGAACAGCAGTGCATGTCACAGTGAAACACAGCCAAAGATATGCAGACAAAGCAGAGAAGTTTTTTGTTCTTGGCTTGGCTTTTAAAAAGGATAAAATAGAAAACAAAAAGTAGGAGGAAATTAGTTTGTACATTTAAAAATTATCCACCAAGCTTAGTCATGTGTGTGACATTGTTATTTTAAGCATACATGTCCATGAGATTTTCATCTTAGCTTAGCTATAAATAATATTCATATATCTCTTCTACAATACCATTATGCATATGAAAAGCAAGCATTTCTTATTAATAAAAGTAATCAGAGTTCTTAATAAAGCAATCATTATAGAAATATCTAAATTTTAAAAACTCGCAGAAATGTATTTGCTCACTGAGACTCATGTTTTTATATAAGCAAATGATTCAATGAATACAAAATAGAGGCAGCCATATTTTAAATCTTAAAAAAATTTGAAAAATGTGTGAGTCTATACTATCATGTAGGTTAATTTTTAATGAGTATTATAGCAACAAGTCTCTTTACGAGGACCAAATTATCTTGAATTTTCTATCGAATTCAAGAAATTATTTCCTGATGATCAAGTATTATCAAAGAGATAGAAATCCTAGTATTATTTTATACAATAACGTTAGGAGAAGAGAGATTTTCATCACCTTATCTGTAATGAACTCCAGAATTACTTTTCTTCTACTTATGCAATTACTGCCTAGACTTGCCTTTGATTCACCAGCTTTATAGAAGTTGCAGAAAAAAATTACTTCTAATAAGGTATAAAAGACATAGGGAAATACAGCAGTTAGACACTGAATTTTTATGTTAAAGTCTTTATTCTTTATGTTATTTAAATCTGATTACCATATATAGCACTTGATAACGAACTCTGGGTACAATATGCTTGGAAGAATATTCTTAGTGAGTGGTAATTTTATTTCTCTCTTAAAAGGTATTCTTTCCCACTAAAGAAAAAAATGTCATATTTTTAATTTAGAAAATTTCCACATTTCTGAAATGTTAGAAACAATGGACTTTTTAAAAAGCCTTACCTGAAAATATGTCTAAGGTTATATATATACATTTAAAGGTTAAAAAAAAAATCAAGCTGTAGCAATTATTATGAAAAATGTTATTAGGGGAATCACATGTGTATAAGAATTATATGTTCATTATTGGCCACATTTTCATAATTACGTTAATACCATCTGAAAAAAGACCAAGAGTATAAATGAATAAATGATATTTGAAACTTTGAACTATTTTCTGAGAGAATAAGTCTAATGAATTATGTCTGTTGAGTGTCACAGAAACTACACAGTAAATTCAATAATCTCTGATTTAATTTATTATATTTTCACCATTTAACCTCCTGCAGGCTCCCTAATGTCTATTCAGATCTATATTAAATTAAGCACCAATGCTAATGAAGGGCAATAAACGTGGCTGTCAGTGGATTTTTCTTTCATTAAGCACATTATCCTCTTACTGAGCTGTAAATGCGTAAACATTAGTTTTGTTAAACCATGCAAAAAAGACAGGATGAAAATCATTTTTTAATTGCACCCCTTAAGCAATTTACTATGTGTGGGGGTAGGGTATATATTTTTCTTTTTTACCTTTAATTTTTTTGAACGGATCTAAAAAAGGCTCTCCCGTTGAAACATAAACATCGGCTTCATAGGGTATATCTTTAGGTTCGAGGGCTTCCTTGCCGTCTGCCAAGAACACTCGTCTTGCGGCCATGTTCAGATTCAGCTTTTCTGTGCACTCCTCCAGCAACTAGAAGAAAGCAAGAGGTGAGACAAAGTGATTTACGACAAAGAAAGTAACACATTTCCACAAAACAAAATGTTCTAATGATCAAAATAGAAACCCATTTGAATTTCTTGCCAAGTTCAGTAACTGGACCAATACAGTTATTTTCTAGCAGTTGAAAATATGGAAATAAAAGATATATCAACCACAGCATGAAGAATATCTAATTACTGTCTCATTTTAATCCTTAAATGATTTGTCATTTTAATAACTCTACAAAACATATAATGCCATTGCATCTGTTTAATTAAATACACTATTTATAAATTGATTTTTTTAAAAAGGAAAGCAGTGAAATGCCTTTGAGATGTATATATAAACAATTTACAGATTCAGATTCCTAAAAAGAAAACATTAACGCACTAAATGTCATCTTTCTAATTTTTCATATTATAAAGACAGTAAGGGAAAAAATGAAGCACTGAAAAATTTGGAACACTAGTTACCAAGGTGATGGTTGGTACAGTAACTTTGGCAAAGACTGTTCTAGATCCATTTTTGTAAGCTGTTACTTTAATCACTCTTGGTTGAAGCTTGTGTCTTTGAGACAGTCTATGCCAATTCTGGGCCAACTGAAATTTTAAAGGAGAGAACTCTGTAACCCTGAAGGAAAAAAAAACACAAAAATTGGTACATGCTAATTAGTAAAAGCTTTTACATAAATATTATCACAGGGTTTTTTTAAAATGGATTTCAGACATAAAGATTGTTCCTATGTATATAAAGTATTCCCAACAAAACTTTTTATACGATAAGATTGTCATAAGGTTGTCATTACGTATTTAAATATTTTTAAAAATTTAAAACAAAATAAGTTTTCTAAAACTGCTCATGTAAAACACATATATCAGAATAAATTATTTTTATTATTTTACTTAGAAAACACCATAACGTTTTAAACAATCATATATACCCCTAAATTTTATACATATATCTGCTATGTTCCAATAGCAAAAAATAATATCTTAATAGCACGAAATAGTAAATGGCTAATATTTTCCCCAAGTTTTCATGTTTATCAAAGTTCTTTGAGTTTTTGAAAAGATTTGAAATTCAAATAGATTATAACTAAAATTTTGATTCCAAAGTTAATTGTACTACCTTCATTTTAAATTGTTTAGAAACAGTAAGAGTTAAGATTTCTAAGTTTTGTCTTCAGGCAAAACCGGTTTTGATCTTTATTATTTTCTCTGCAAAAGTACATGGTAAATTGACTAACATGTCAAATTTTTGACTTCAGAATTCTTTAACTAACCACATTAATTTGTAATATCACAGAAGTAAACATGTTAAAATAAAAACTTCTAGATAAATTAAACTCACAGCATATTCAAATATCTGAAAATAATGGGGATATTAGTTTCTTGGTTTGATTTTGTTTTTATCAACATTTTCCTCTGTCATGAATTTTTAGGTTAACAGTTTATGATAATCATCTTGATGTGAAAATACAAAATGTTTTATATAACAAGTTCATTTCAATCTAATTCTGTTTCAAAATATTAAATATCAAAAGTACACATTTCTATTTTTATACAAATATCTTGTAAGCAAAGGTATTTCATGTTCCTAGGCTGATTCTGCTTCAAATATTCTTTTCAGAGTTCCAGATTACACAGTTGAAGTGTATCTCATATTTTCCACAGTGTAATTAGCAACATTCTACTCTGGTGCTTTCAAAGAAAAAACAAAAACAGAAACAAAACCCCAGAGGTGTGTTATATTTTAATGTCTGAAATAGTCAATTGAATCATTATAAATTCCGCTCAAAGGAAAGAGCTTCAGTAGTCAGTTAAAAAGAACAGAGAACAGCTTTCATTACCTCAGTTGACCCACTGGAGCACTGACAGGTCTGTTTCTCTTGGATGCTGATATAAACCAAGAATTGTTTTTGCTGTTTGATTTGTAGCTATCTAGGCCTGGTATTTCATCATGGCTGTGATCTGATGCTGTTTGATGTGTGGAGCAATCTTGAAGCCCTGACCCTTCTGATACTGCTACTGAATGCAAAAGGCTGTTGGGGCCAAACTGAGGCTGCAAATAATCGTCAGTAGTTTTAAAAACTGCTTTTGCCTGGGATGACATAAACTCCCTGGAAGAAACAATGCATGGAAGAATACAATTAATTGATTTGTAATCACTTATTAACAAATACTACATAATAACTAGTTGTGTGCTATATTATACACTTAGCCATTATTTTGTTTAATGCTTACAATATCCCTGGGAAGTAGGTACTATTTTTATCCCCATTTTACAGATTTAAGAAGGCTTAATCTGTAATCAGAAAATCGAGGCTTAGAGAGGTTAATTAACTTGTCAAATGTCACATAATTAGTAAGTGACAGCGTGGAAATTTGAACCCAAGCTTGTCCTAAAATAAAACCTATGTTTATAACCATTAAGCTTCACTGCTATACTTAATTAAACTAAAAGAAAACCTGTATAATGCTTCAAACTACAGAATTATAATTTTAAAATTCTTAGATTTACTTTATTTCCTAATACTTAGCAGGGTGCTGGTATTAGAAAAACAAAAGTTAAAGAGATGTGGGTCCTACCCTCAAGAAACGTGCATACTATCCCCCAATAGAGAACATATGTTAAATAAACTGCTAGGAACTATGGGTGTATATTAACTTTAAAGGCAGAAAGAATTCGTTGAAGGCTATCCGAGAAGAGGTAGGAATAAAGTCGGTAAAGGCTTCACAGGAGACCTGAGAGTTTGTCCAGGCCTGTCCTGAAAGTCACCCATTCCAGGAACTCCATCAGTCTCAGACACACTGGGTTGTCACCCTACCTGGTGTTTAAGCTGGAAGAACAACATTTGGATGAACTATGATGTGTGAACAGGTAACCATATGACCAGGGATAATATGTAAATGTATATAAATACCAAGTTAGGAATATAGACTATGCATACAGTTTACTGGTATAATAAAAAAAGTTTCAACATATTTGAGAATATTGAGCTGTGTGATGATCAGGCATAGAGGAGTGTCAGCCTATTGTAATTGGGGCTATTTTTCACACAAACCAAATCTGCCTATTTCCAATTGGCTAGTTCCTCACTAGTTTTTATACATAATATAATATAACCTCCACAACATACATACACCCCCAATTATAAATTAGCATATGTTCAGCATTAAAAACTTGGCAGGGACAGCCCTTGCTCCAAATCTTTCACATTCACAAATATCATTATAATCACAATTATTTCTTTTGGCCCGCCCTCTTCATGTTCACAAATGTGTTAAATGGTCAGTTATTTCCTCAAGAACGAAAGGTAGTCACACGTCACAAAGAAAATGGATGTGCATGTGTGTGAGTTGACACAGTGGATCAATGGGAGCTAAAACTATGGGATCCAAGTAGTTGTATTTTGTTGGTGGTGGTGCCATCACATGTGTCTATCCAAGTCTGCCCTGGATTGAGTACAGTACTGAGGAGAAGAATGGCCTTCCCTACACTCTGAGGATCCGCTCAGGTTCAAAATTGCGACAAACAGCATCCTGAAAGGATCACTGGACCCCAGCTCTGGCTAAGGTGGGACCTCCTTTCAGACCACCAAAGCTACTCAGATTTTGACAGCAGTGGTGACTGGTAGCATGTGGCAACAACTATGTCACATTGGCAGTGTTTCTACAGCAACAGCAATGGAGTCGTAAATGGTCACTAAGCTCTCTGACCTAGGGAAAGAGCAGTAAACAGCCAGGTGAAAGATTCACAGATCTCATAAACAGTTCCCAGTTCCCAATAAATAGTTACTTGAAGAGCAAATTCTCATGTAAAAAAATGGAATTCCCTACTGAAGAACAGAATGAAGTGGGGTTTTTTTATGAATGCATTTTGTTTATTGTCAAATATTTTTATAAATATACTAATGATTTTAATATAATAACCCATTATTCCACTACCACAAAGCGAAAGTTTTCATTTTTTCATATACCAAAGTTTTAATCATATATCTTCAATTCTATACTTTGACTTCATGACTTAACACTGTTATATAACCATTATTCATGTTGCTATATGGTGTCCATAGATTTTACTAAAATGTAGTAGTTAAACTACCTTTTGCCTTTCTCTACTTAGTCATGCAGAAGTTATCTATTATTTTTGTCTGCCTAGCACATCTTCCCCTTATTTCTGGTAACAGCACTTGCATCCTTTGGGGAAACTCTCCATCATCAACCCTTCCCAATTCCACATTTCTGGTAGGGTTAGGACAATAAATTATATGAAGTTTACCTGGTAAATGGTACAAAGAATTAAATTTAAATGTATGGTGTGACCCTATGTTTATTTATTACCTGCTTTTCTCCAGTAATTTATATCTAAAAGGGGGAGAAATGGTACTTTTTCATGCTAAAAAGTTATTATTGGCCCACTATCAAGTCTTCAGCTTTGGTTTGTTTTATCAACATTGATGACAGGTTTTCAATAGTTCTTACACATTCTCAACTCTTCTTTCTTATAACAATTGATGTGTATTTCCTACTTGTTGGGTGCATGAGAGGATGATCACATAATACAGCAAACCTAACGTGTCCCACTTGGGAATTAAACCTATACACTTGGCTTGCTAAATTGATGCTGAAACTGAGGATATTGGGATCAAGTTTTCAAGGAACAGAGACACACTTGAGTTTCAGGTGATAAGACTTATTTTCAGGGTAAATAAAAAGTTAAGAAAGTAAATAAAACCACTCCAGAAGGGCACAAAGAGAATTGGAAGGCCATTCACAGCTGTCGAGGATATACTAGTGTCTTAACAACAACTCTAGTAGACTGCTGTGTTTTTTGACTCAGCACCCTCACATCTCCGGTGTCTACCTGCTCCTCTTCCTACATCATTATTGCCTGACTTACCTCTATCTTCCTCCTCATTACTCATGGTTTCTACCAACTTCTTCTTTGTGTCTCCCCATTTCTATGCTACATTACTTTCTTCAGTCTTTGTCTATATGACTTACATTGGAATTCCTCAAAGAGTTTAATTTCATCACTACCCAGTATAGGACACCCCTGTTGGGTAGAACTTCGAAGCTAAGCAACCTTATAAGCCACTGGCAAAGCTTCATATGGGAAAGTACCTATAGTGGCCCAAACAGCTCTGGATAGGACAGTGGAATAAGGTATGGAGTAGGTAGGGTAACATAGGCTTTCAGATGCCTGCCAAACAAGAAAAACATAATTGGCAGGGGACTTGCATGGCTTATCAAGTATACTAAGATAAGCAGAAACACTATATATTGCTTGATTGAAAAAGTACTCATTAAAATATACCATACAATTTAAATTTCTACCAGAAGTGTTTAAATTTGACAACTACTAAAGTACTGCTCTGATTCTTCAGATTATTTTAATATTAGTCATTCATTTCTAATTAACGGAGGAACATAAGAATGTAGTACTACAATTGTAGGCCCAGTCTCTGGACCATCTGGCTCACAGTTAGCTGTCAACATTGGTCCAAAGGGATGTGGGTCTAAAGGTAAGACTGTCCTCCTTAATCCTTAAGATACCAATCTTTTTTTTTATTTCAGCATATTACAGGGGTACAAATGTTTAGGTTACATATATTGCCTTTGCCCCGCCCAAGTCAGAGCTTCAAATATGTCCATCCCCCAGACGGTGCATACCACACCCATTAGGTGTGAATATACCCAACCCCTCCTCTCCCCTCCCACCTGCCTGACACCCGATGAATGCTACTACTATATGTGCACTTAAGTGCTGACCAGTTAATACCAATTTGATGGTGAGTACATGTGGTGCTTGTTTTTCCATTCTTGGGATACTTAGCAGAATGGGCTCCAGCTCTATCCAGGATAATACAGGAGGTGCTAGATCGCCATTGTTTTTTGTGGCTGAGTAGAACTCCATGGTATACATATACCACATTTTATTAATGGACTCATGTATTAATGGGCATTTGGGGTGGTTTCCACATCTTTGCAATTGTGAATTGTGCTGCTATAAACATTCAAGTGCAGATGTCTTTTTTATACAATGTCTTTTTTTCCTTTGGGTAGATGCCCAGTAATGGGATTGCTAGATCAAATGGTAGTTCTACTTGTAGGTCTTTGAGGTATCTCCATATTACTTTCCACAGAGGTTGTACTAGTTTGCATTCCCAGCAGCAGTGTATGAGTGTTCCTATCTCTCCACATCCATGCCAACATTTATTGTTTTGGGACTTTTTGATAAAAGCCATTCTCACTGGAGTTAAGTGATATCTCACTGTGGTTTTGATTTGCATGTCCCTGATGATTAGAGATGTTGAGCATTTTTTCATATGTTTGTTGGCCATTAGTCTGTCTTCTTTTGAGAAGTTTCTGTTCATGTCCTTGCCCACTTTTTAATGGGGTTGTTTGATTTTTTTTGCTTGCTGATTTTCCTGAGTTCCGTATAGATTCTAGTTATCAGACCTTTATCGGATGTGTAGCATGCAAATATTTTCTTAAGGAACTTAACCCAAACAACTGCCAGCATAATAACCTGATCACCATAATACAAGACTTTATTATCCCCTCAAAATCCTCGCATTTATTGCTGAGAGTCCCCAAAGTGGTACATTATAAATTCCTAAAAGTACCTCCTAAGTTCCCATAAAAATCTGCTGATAAGAGTCACAGCTATTTCTATTTTCTTCCTCCCCTCACTACCTTACTGCTGCCACTACCTATCACACAAAAAATAAGGTCCATGGCCAGGGTGCTGCCTCAGCATGTCCCCAAAGATTACATTGCTTGGGATTCCAGAACTGCCCAGTGGAGTGGTGGTGAAAAGTGATACCTCTCCAACTCTTTCCTATACTAAGTCACCTAAACGCTGAAGCAGCTAAGTTGTGAGTCCCAAGGAGTCTTCCTTGAATAGTTCTATATAGTTTTATAATAGTTCTATAACAGTTTTTGGCCCTTATCTGCCCAATTATAGGGAATCTAACACAGTCCACAAGGACAGGCAAGGAATAAATGGTATATCATACCCTCCATATTGATAATAATCATAAGAATACTAACTGCTAATGCCAACATAGCACTTATTTATGTCAGTCACTATTCTAAGCATTTTGTGTAACCATTCGAGCCTCACAACAGCCCTATGTTATCATTCCCTTTTTACAGATGAGCAAACAGGGCTTGCAGTATTTGGGCTTACATCTATAATTTTACTGTGATGATTAATTTTATGAATCAACTTGACTGGGTCATGGGATGCCCAGATAGTTGATGAAACATTATTTCTGGATATGTCTATGAGGGTGTTTCCTGAAGAGATTAGCATTTGAATTGGTGGACCAAATAAAGCAGATAGTCCTCCCCAATGCAGTTGGGCATCATCCAATCTGTCGAGGGCCTGAATAGACCAAAAAGGCAGAAAAGGTTGGATTCTTGCATCCTCTGCCTTACTGCTTCATCTGGGACATCAATCTGCTGCTGCTCTTGGCACTCTTGGTTCTCAGGCCTTCAGACTCAGACTAGAATCTACACCATCAGCCTACTGGCTCTCAGGCCTTTGAACCACACTACTGGCTGTCCTGAGTCTCCAGCTTACAGTCGGCAAATCGTGGAACTTGTCAGCCTCCATAATCAGGTGAGCCAATACTTTATATGTGCAGTATATTATAGTCTATTGGTTCTGTTTCTCTGGAGAACCCTAATACACTTACAATTTGTTTTATGTTTTTCCTATCTGTGTTATGTTCATTTTCACTTCTTTCTTGTCGACTAAAAAATCATTTTTATTATTTCATTTCCCTTTCTATTAGGTTGCATTCTATACATTGTTTAACTTTATTTTTACTGGTTACACTAGCTATTACAATATGAATCCTTGTCTTACTAAAGTTTAATATAAATTATTAAGTTATTATTTTTCAGACAATCCAAGAACCTTAAAATACATTATATCCATTTATTGTTGCTTCCTTGGGCTGGTGAACAATACTTCTTTATTCCCTTTTTCATCAATAGGTACACCTGTCTTTCATGGTTCCTGACTTTATGCAGGGAGCTCAGCTCGAAAATTCTGCATTGCTTGAGCTTGAGGTTTTGCATCCTGTCTTCCCTGTGCTTCTTGGGAACTATTAATTACAATAATTTTACATTATAATTTCTTTTAATATTTACATTTTGTTACAGCTGTCTTTTGTAAAATTCAGTGAGTTGTATGGTAGTTTTGTTCAACTTTGTCTTTCTCAGCTGACACTGAATTTAGTGCTGTGATCACTTTTATTTATTGGCTCATCTGTAGTCTTATAAACAGGTATAGTTCATTTCCATGTGGATTCTTAAACCGATTGTTCTAGGAAATGGTCTTTTGTGCTAACAAAACAAAAAACAAAAAACAAAACAACAACTCATCGTCTCCTCACCTATTGTTGAGGCACTCTGTTGTTTCTGGAACCTAGGCTAATTTTACAACACAGATTTTCCTTTTAACATTTCTATGTCATGTTTTTTTTTTGGTTTTTTTTTTTGAGACAGAGTCTCACTCTGTTGCCCAGGCTAGAGTGCCGTGGCGTCAACCTAGCTCACAGCAACTTCAAACTCCTGGGCTGAAGCGATCCTTCTGCCTCAGCCTCCCGAGTAGCTGGGACTACAAGCATGCACCACCATGCCCAGCTAATTTTTTCTATATATTTTTAGTTGTTTAGCCAATTTCTTTCTATTTTTAGTAGAGACGGGGTCTCTCTCTTGCTCAGGCTAGTCTTGAACTCCTGAGCTCAAACTATCCTCCAACCTTGGCCTCCCAGACTGCTAGGATTACAGGCGTGAGCCACCGTACTCGGCCTCTATATCAGTCTTATCATCTTGTCCTGGAAGTCTATGATATGTCTCTACTGCAAATTTTTCATTATATCTGTAAATAATTCACATATAAACAGACTTCAAGTAGTTCCTTCTTCAGTAAGATTTCAATGGCACCCTCATATATAGGAAGGCTTTTCCTTCCTGTGCGTCAACACCTGCCCTGATAGATTTGATAGCTGAAATCACTATATCTCATTGATTATTCCCTATCATATAAAATGCTAGTCCTTAACTTCTGTCAAATATTTCAGTTTATCATTGTATTATTTACTCTCTTACCATGGTATAAAGGCAATTTTTTTCAGCCTGGAACCTAAATTTTTATTATTTTTATTAGTAGTAGTACCTAAATTCCACTCCACTGGATTAATACAAGAACATCAATCACATTACTTCAAAAATACACCTTCTTAAAAAAATATCTATCAGTCTACATACCAACATACATCTATTTCTCCTTCAATATTAGTTTTCTATGGCTATAAAACAAATTACCACAAACTTAGTGGCTTAAAATAATACCTATTTCTTATCACACTATTTCTGTGGGTTAGGTGTCTGAGCAAAGTTTAAATGGATCCTCTGCTCAGAATTTCACAAGACTGAAATCAAGGTGTCAGCTGGGGCTGCAGTCTCGTGTGATGCTCAGGGTCCTCTTACAAGCTCATTCAGGTTATTGCCAGAATTCAATTCTTGACAGCTGTAGAACTCATAGCGACTATCATCTTTTTTGAGGCCAGGAGTAGCTTAGCTTTCCGGCTTCTCTTCCTATGATCTCTCTCATTTAAAAGTTCATCTGATTAGGTCAGGTCTTTTGTTTAACTTAAAGATAATAATTACATGAGTCAACTACATCTGTAAAAATCTTTTCTCCTTTGCCACATAATGCAGTCTACTCATGGGGGTGATGGCCTGTTATATTCACAGGTCTTGCCCACATTACAGAACAAGGAATTATACAGGGCATGTACACCAGGTGATGGGGATCTTGGGAGCTACATTAAAATTCTGCCTTCCACACTAGCTATACAATTATCCAGTTTTAAATATCCATTTTTTATACCAAATTTAGATTCAGATATTTTGTTTTCTAGAAAATTCAAATGCAATTACTTAAGATTAAATTTTATCATTATTCAATTCTGAGAATATTAAAAAGAGTGTGCCCAGGTTCTAATGCCAAATTCAAAGAGAAACTTAAAAAAATGCTTTGAGAAGTGGCAATATTACTAGAATAAATTACTCCTTGAACTGGATATTTTAAGGAGAGGAGGGATTAACTTGGATGTAAATTTTCTACATTTTTAAAAAAAATGTCAGCTATATTATTTCTGAATTACAGTTTATGGTCAGTTGTCAGAAAAATATTACCTCTTTTAGCAATATGAATCGTTCTTTAGGAATTAAGTCTTAAAAGAACAAATATGGTCATGTGTGTCTATATGTATATAAAAAATACAAATATTTAAGGAAATGCTTAGAGGAAGATGAAATAAAACATGTCAAAATTTAACCTTAAAATAGTATCAACAAAAACTCATTTAATTTAAAAATTTAGGTAAATTAATCTTTTAAACAATTTCTACATAGAATACAATAGACATGATAAATTATAGAATTACAAAGCTGAAAGGCATGTTAAGAGTTTAAGCTTCCTTCCTTTTCTTAAACAGGACTATATCTCATCTACATTTGGCTTTTATTATATTCAAAAACATTATGTGGGATAGATCTTATACATTGTGGCATTATAACTCCCTTGATATTTCAGTATAGTATTTAATTATGCTTATTCTCTGAGATTTTCACTAAATCTAATTTACAATTTTTGCTTCACAAAGCAATAACTAAGTGAAGATGTGAGGTCTAAAAATATGAGAATATATGCTTAAGAAGGAGTACAGAGAAAACAGTAAATAGATCATGATAAGAATTAAGGCGATGACTCCAGTTTTGACACAATAATTTTTCTTTTCGTTTCCTCTATTGTAATGGCATTACTGAACCTTAGTAGCTTTTTATAGCAATTTGAGGAAATCTAATAAAGTCATAATTCTTGGTCTCATATCAAGGATTTCCACCCTTGTGGTGGTGCTCATTGCCCCCCTGTAATATTCCTCAGCTATAACTGCACCACATTGCCTCCCAAAGTTCTTATCTGTATGCCTTTCAACCAATGGTGTTCACTCAAGCTAATCTCTACCCATTACTGTACTTCTTTCAAGAAGTGTTTAATAAATGTTAATCTTAATTCCAAATTTAGATTTTCTAGAACACTTTCCATAATAACATTGTCAGATAGAAGAGAGAAATGTTAAACAAATAGTTACACATATAAATCTACAATTACTGATTCTGCTTAACTGTGAAGGAAAAGTCCTAGTTACTACAGGGAGAAATTCAGGAGTTAGGGTCCTAGAGAAAGCCTCATCGAAGCTGTTCAAGCTGACAAGACACATGAGAGGAATTAACCCCACCAGATCCTAGTCATTTCTTATTCCAAATCATTCCCCCAGGTCCTGTGTATAAATTGATGTACTGTTTTGTATATTGCTATGTTTGCTTTGTTGTTTATGTGATTTCAGATTATTTCATATCCCATTCTGCAAGAGTAAGATTCTCATTTTGTATCTTTTACATTTCCACAGGACTCAGTGATTGATATGTAGGAATTATTTTTTGATAATTATGACATTGTCCAAAAATGTGTCAAAAAGTGTCATTGACAAGAAACAAACACAATTTAAGAAATAAAATATAATAAAGCAGAAGCCAAGAATTATGTCAGGCAATGTTGATTATTTAACAGTCGTCTCCCTATTTTTCCTTAAATAAAAAGCCTCAGTTACTTTTGGGAATTCACCCTCCTTAATATGGCCATGGAAAGTATCCTCTGATCAGCTCCAGTGGGCACATCCTTAATGGTCTAAAGCCAATGACGGTAATTTCATTTCCCTTGCCCCTGACAGGTTAAGTGATCCAATTTTGGCCAATGAGGTATAAGAAGTCTTCTGGGAAAAGGTTTTTTTACCCTAATAAAAAAGAGATATAACTGATCAAACATCCATCTTTAGTTGGGCATTGCTGAGTGAACATGTGATGAGCCAGCCATCTCGCAAGCAGGAGGGGTCAAGTCAAAGGATCTAGCCAATATTTTGAGGATGGCAGAGAGAAAGATACTATGAGCCAAACTCTTTGATAACACTGCTGAACCACTGAATTTAACCCTAGAATTGCTCTATCTCTGACGTTCTTATGTGAGATAGTAAATATTCCTCATTTTTCAAGTCACTTTCAGTTCAATTTTCTGTTACTTTCCACTCACAGTGGCCCAACTTGTACAATCAGCCTTCTACTACCTGCATAGAGAAAACCGCATTAATTGCAATGGACATTTAATGTAAAGTAATTAATAATCTTAATTACCTTTGTTTTATTTTTAGCTTTATTAAAAATCCTGACTAATATTGAATTAATTTCATGATGGGTTAAAATAAACTATCTGGTATTTTCTAAAAATTCTGCTTTTACTTAATCAGAAACATTTCACTAGAAATTTCAGCATAAGCCTAAAATAACATGGAGTTTTTATTTTCCCTCTTTTTGAAACACAAAACATCCATGGTAAGTGTAGATTTCTATGGCACAAATCTGCATGTGGCTAATAATTCTATTCATAAGTAGGAAGTGTGGCTACTTTGACAGACCATGGCTCAATAACAAACACGCAGGTCTAAGTTATCACACAGTTTGGATGTGAATTCAACAGCAGGATAATGACAGTTGCCAAGGACTTGTACTCGCTGTCGCTTCATACTAGTGTTGCCTGTCAAAATGTCTCTTTTTCTTACACAGAAACCATAGAATTTTTATGGATAGCAATTACTTACAATATAAAATGAAGTACATCAAATCTAACAACCACTCTTTAGCCCTTCATTATTTGGTAGTCTCTTTGTTAAATGTAGTCAACCATTTTCATCTAAATTATTTATTTATACTGTATATTTGACAAGCACGTATTTCTTGCTTTATATTCGTATGGCATTTAAGCCTTCCTGAAGAGTTATGGTTTTTAAAAATATTATTTGTAAAACTTATCTTTATCATATTACCATTTTAATGGTAATTAAGCTCTCTAATTCAAATATATACAAATAAAATATAAACATAAAGGAAGACAACCATAAGTATGTATAATAATAATTCACCAGTTTAAAATACTAGAAAGCAACCAATAAAAGAAATAACCCCACATATGTTTGGTGAGTGTAAACTTTTGTAAAATCTCTGCAGTACAAAGAGCACAAAGATTTCATTAAACTTCATCCTGCCCTTTTCTCAACTTGCTTAAACAAATAACTTTCAAAAATACAAATAACTTTCTATAATTGCTAGATTCTCTAATAAAATGTAATTTAAACATCATAAAAAGTGAGTAATAAAAGGGATAACAATAACAGTAAACAATTCCCCACAAATTTTATTTCTAATGCCAGAAGAAAATATAATTTTAGTTTGGCCTAAAAATGTTGGTAATGGTTTTCCACTTGCAGAGCAATGCCAGGTTATTTTATGACATGTCAAATATTTACTTGCAACTCAATGACTGAATAATAACCAATGTATTAATATTATGTTCAAACTACATATATGCCACATAGAAGATATTCAATAAGTGTCTATTATATAAAACTTGTTTACTTGTTACTTTTACTTGTAAAAGAAGGAAATTCTAAATAAGAAGAATAATTTCTAAGATTCATAAGGACCCGCTTGAGTATAGGATCGGGGGCATAAATCATTCCACTGAAAGGGGGGGAAAATATTTTTGCTCCTGCAAAACTACAAGGGAATAAAAATAAGTCACATCTTCAATCTAAAATTGGGGGAGGTTATAGATATTATATACAACTTTTCCAGAAGAAATTTAAATTTTCAGAAAGAAATAATGATTTATTGTTTTAATTTTTTAAAGGAAATAATACAATAATGTTTAGATCTGTGGAGATTTTTTTTAAAGACTTGAAGGAAAAAATCTGGAAAAAACATTAGAAACTGGAGAAAGTGTAATCAGTGCAACAGAGGTCTAAAACAGTGAAGTGTTGCTTTTCTTCATTCACTATTGCTGCCTCCCTCTAACTCCCTTCTGCCACCCATTCCATGGTAAGAATCGAAGCTCATCTTTGGAATGATGAAGTTACTAGACTTAAAATGTCTCTAGAAAAGGCAATATAGCCAAATGTTTATATTTCAAAAAGAGTCTAAGACTCTTTATGAGTACAAATACCCAATATAAGTTTTAATGTAAAAAAGTGACTGAATAGATTAGGTGCTGTTAGTATCCTTGAAAGCAAGATTTGTCTGTGAAAAAAACAGCCTAGATAATCTACAACAAAAAACTGTTGGCATTCACTTTTTAAAAACTGATTTGTCTTCATTTAATGTACTAAGAGTAATTTGCCTCCTCAGGGAACTGTAAGAGTTGGTAATACCCTGAGCTGCCAGCAGGATAAAAAATATAGTAACTTTCACTATAAAAATCATGAAATTACATTCCTTAGATGATCATTGGCTAAAAATCACTAAAAAAATATTTTATATGTGGGATATAAAGAGAAATTGTTTACATTCTCTTAATTTTAAAATGCAATTATAATTTGGAATTTTCCATTTCAGCATTTGGAGGTACCTTCTATGGACATGGTGAAACTGCCCCTGGATACCTGTTACTAATAAATAATTGGTGTGCTATCCATGGCTCAAAGGCTGATGCCCTGTTCTGGGTCAGCTGGGAATATATCAGAATACAGCTGGGTATGAAAGGTTTCCTGTTGTGCTGCTCTCCTGGAAGTAGCCACAGGAATGAGGCTAGAGGGGTGGGGAACCTGTGGACTTCTGATTTCAAGATTCTTCTTTTTAGGCACCAAAGGAGGGCAAGAAAAGCTTCATCCTTCTCTGCTGCACCCCTTTTAGTAAAAGGATTTGTTCTGCAAAATTTAGATTCAGTCAAAAGGCTACAATTAAGGACCTAGAAGGCCACATTTTGCCTTAAGGATGCAGGTTCCCCACCCCTGCAAGCAGCACAATGTGATGAATACATCTACAATATTGGTGTTAGTTTTCTTGTGGGAGTGGCATCCTGGTACAGTAGTTTTCACTCTGTTACAAGCAAATTCGGCATGAAGTGACAGTGGGGGAAACACATGGAAAAAACATAAGAAAGAGAGAAAAGAAGTGCAAATAATAGAAATATAACAAAAGTTAAATGAATAGCATCAGGCAATAATGTGAAAATAAAGTGATTGGTCATTGTATGGCTATTTTGAATGGACTTTATATATGTGGGCATATTTTGTAAAAAGTACAATGTGTTAATTAGTGAAGAAAAGCACCACCTCTGTGAGGTAAGTAAAGGAAAAACAAATTGACTATATTTTAATAATTATTTCTCATAAAAAGACCATAAAGATGGTAAAAGAAAAGTGGCAAGGAAAACAAGGATGAAACAAGAGAAGTTTTAACCTCAATCTGGGGGAAAAATGTCTTTACTCATAGAGAAAATTGCCTCTCTCTGATAATCATATTAATACCAACGAATCTCAGATTAACATTAGCCTTTATGAACTTGACCCCTTTCAGGTTGAAACTCATCATTTTCTTTTTCATGAAGGTAAAAGACCTTTGGGCATTGTCTACAAATTTCCATTCAATTGCCAAGAAAAGGGTTACTTCATTTTCTAGGTACATCATAATCAAAGTTGACGGTAACAGGCAGTAGTGACAGAAAAGAAGTTAGGATTCAAACAAAGAAACAGAAGAAGCACATTGAAACAAAAACTATAAAAAAACAGGCTGTAGGAAAGCGTCATATGAGAAGAAAGACTGACAGATAATAAAAAGGACAAATAAAGCCAGAGTTAAAGGGACTCAGAATCAAAGAACAAAAAAAGAAAAAAGCAGAAACTGAACAAGTGAAAGTACATTTAGCTCTACCAGAAAAAAATAAAGCTAAAAATGCACATGAAAAAGTTACAATAAAAGGTAAATGTAATATCATTTTGAAGTAGAAAATGGGAAAAAATAAATTCCAAAGACAGTAAAAGTATGTGCAAATACATACTATATTAGAATTGGCATTTATATAAGGGAATACTGTAAAATCTTATGTAGAAATGTTTTCATTGTCTTATTAGGAAGAACAGTAATATGAGTGAATTACATCCTTACAATAGAATATACAGAGTACTCATTTTAAAAAAATTATTTGGCCATGTAGTTAGTACACTGTGTAAATGATCTCATACATTGCTAACATACACTTATAAATGGGAAGAATAAGGCAAAAAAAGATTAGCTGAAAGTCTAAGTTCACTTTTAATCTAGTGACATACACACACTCAAAAAAAGCAAACACTCAAACTGTTCTAGAAAATAAGTATGACCTAGCATTTCTATAAGGAGATTAACATGACCTCTAATTTATGAATAATTTCTGTGGTGCTCTTATGGTCTCAGTTTTCTAGCTAACATAAAGACTATGGCATTGCATTTAGCCAGCCAATAGTTTATCAACATCTGACATACACCTTTTAGTTCTTTCACTTTCTACCATAGAAAAAATAGGAAAAATACCCTTGTGCCCTCTGCTTTATACTTCTGATAAAGTGCTGTGGAGTTAGATCCATTTGGGTTCAAACTCCCCCACCTTCTCTATATATTAGTTGTGTGAGTTTAGTCAAGTTAATAATCATCTTTAGGTCTTTGTTCCCTCATAGGTAAAATGGAGATGTTTAGAATACTATCTGCTTTATATTCCTCCCAAGGTTGTTTTGAGAACAAAATTGATATGATATACATTAAATACTAAGCATGGTGACTGGCACATAGCAAATATTACCTGCCATTATTATTATTATTATCCTACCTGTTCAAGTCAGACCCAAGGGATAATTTATGTTTATTGCATCATCTATCTTTTTCTCTTCCCATAAAGTAGGAAAAATTGAAGGGCTCTACCCCAGGCAACGACCTTTGCAGCCCATCACATCTCCAAGTTATTATTTACATCATCACCACGAAATACTGAATGAACTTTTACATAGACACCTTTCTATAAGCGTGTTTATCCCCTTCAGAATTCAGTTTAAGCTGCTGAAATAATATTCTTACCTTGGTAAATCATTCAAAACATATTTGCAAATTGGGTCCACAGTATTCCCATCCAAGGTACCTTTAGGGTTGCTTTGCTGTGATACCTCCATTACTTTTGTCAAGGGGGATAAAAAAGACTGAGATAGTGCTTCTCTGTGATCTTCTCCTTCTATTTTTGCCATTTTCATCTACGAATGATAAAGAATGTTATTTAATTTAAAATGTAAAATCCTACTGGGTTACAAATAGAGGCTGGACATTAATCACAATTTACTTGTCATCATGTTCTAGACCACACAGCAATTATTAAATGTGAAATTCCATTAGAAATTAACAGAGATGAGAGCCTAAAGGAAGAAAAAATATGAATCTAAGTCTATAATTGGTATAATCCTGTTTAAGAAAGAAAAAATGCTAATTTGTTACAAAATATTTTAATTTTTGCTGTTTGCTACAACACCACTTATATAAGCAAATTTACATGTGAAATACATTACTGAAAAAGCATAACACCTTTTTTTGGTCTGTCCTTTGTCATCCCTTCTTCTTTGGAACTTACCTTCCTCTGGATTCTGATGGGACTGTCAATTATGTGGCCTGGACTTCCAGACAGGGAAATGAGTGTCCCAAGGCATGTCAGTCAAAGTGCCCTATTCCCAGACACAAAGACTGGTAAACCAGAGTTCAGATGAAGAAGAGAAAGTAGTGCTCTATTTTCTGGCATGGCTAGCTTTAAGAAGAATATAAACCTCTATCATTAAGAATAAGGCCGAAAGAGATGAAAGCAGACACAAGAGACAGAATGTGAGATTTCTGATGATGACATTTCAACCCCTGAAACCAGCTATTAAAAACAACTACATCTCTCGAGTTTCCTAGGTACTTGATCCAACAGTTTCCTTTTTCCTGCTTAAGCTGCTTTGAATTGAGATTCTCTTATTTGCAACCTAGAAATCTTGAATAATACATACAGACAACCTAAAATTTGTTAAGACCAAACCAATGTGCCCATAAGAAATAATGTCAAAGCATGTTATCAATAGGACCCTTTCCAGGGTGTAATCATGCTCTCACATGCTGAAATAGCTACAAGGTCTCATCACTGATGTAGAACAAGAAGGAGGAATCCCAATGTATGACAACATACCAGGACTAAGGAAAAGATACTACTTTTAAAGTAATAAAAATATTACTTTTACCTTTTTTCTGCTGTTCTGAAATAAAAGCATTCGTTTATTCACAAATTACTTATTAGATTACCTACATTGTACCCAGCACTGTTCTAGGCACTTAGAATGCTTCAGTGAACAAAGAAGAAAAAGATTGTGCCCCGCGCAACTTACGTTTTAGAGGGATCAGATAATAAACAATAAACAAAATAAGTAAATTGTATAGATGTTAAAAGGTGATAAATGCTGTGGGGGAAAAAATGATGAGGGAAAGGTAGATGGGAGTATAAGGGTGGAGGGAATTGCAACTTTAAATAGTGTTGTCAGCATAGACCTCATTGAGGTTGTAGCATCTGGGCAAAGACTTGGAAGAGGAAAGGGAGTTAGCTATGTAGATACCCAGGGAGGCAGATATCCAGAAGGCCCTAAGGTGAAATATATCCGGCAAGTGTGAAGAAGAGCAAAAGTAAATGAATTGATGATCAAGGGGGAATGCAGTTGGGATGAGGTTAGAAAGGCAATGGAGGAGGTAAAGAAAACATAGGGTTCTGTGGGACATTGTTAGGCTTTGAAAGACTTAGAAAGCCCCTGGAATGTTTGGAGCAAGAAGCAATATGATTTTTTTAAAAGATAATTTTGGCTACTTTGTTAAGAATGTATCAAATGCCTGCATTGCAATGTTCTGATTTATCCATATATTATTTTCTAATATTTGCATAAACTGTAGCAGCCAATTGTCTGCCAATATATATTCCTTCTTTCTTCTATAAGACTAGAATCCTTGATTTTTAACTGAGGCATATGGCTGCCAAAAATAAAGACTAA
This sequence comes from Indri indri, assembly GCA_004363605.1. Classification (NCBI taxonomy): domain Eukaryota; kingdom Metazoa; phylum Chordata; class Mammalia; order Primates; family Indriidae; genus Indri; species Indri indri. The sequence continues at coordinate 42,215 of RJWJ010003704.1, read as the reverse complement.
ATTTCCCAGTCTTTCTTGTAGTTGAGTAGGACCATATGAACATGTCCTGGCTAATGGCATATTAATGGAAATGACACATGAAAGTGAGTCTGCCCTTCTTTTTCCTTCTTTCTGCTACCTAGAATGAAGAAAATAGCTAGCTCTGGATTGGTCATCTTTAATTTTGATATGATGCTAAGGATGAAAGGCAGGACCCAGGGAGGATAGGAGTTTGAATCTCTGACAATATGAGTATCATACCAACCCTGGACTACTTGCTACTAGACTTTTACATGAGAAATAAACTTTTAGCTTGTCCAAAACAGTACTAATTTGGGTCTTTGTTACCTGTAGTTAAACATAGTCCTAAAACACCTGACACTCTCTTGAACTAAGTTGATTTCAAGAACCTAAAATATGTGGTATTAACTTAGAGTAGGGATATGGGGAAAACACTAGGATGGCTTGGAATCTAAATTTAACTCAAAATCCAGTAATGTGGGGCTTTGGGCCTTTCAGGGTTGAAAATTTCAACTATTTCTGTATCCCAAACTGAAACCATTAACAGTAGCACACTAAAGTAGTAGCTGTAGAAGAAAAGACTGTGACTCTAAGCCTTTTTAAAGTATTTTCCTTTAAGAATTCTTTTCTTTCTTTCTTTCTTTTTTTTTTTTTTTTTTGAGAGCTAAATAAAGTCCTTTTTATTAAGCCAATGGCTATGTCAATTTACCTTTGTCACACAATAAAACTGGCCCAGTTGTCAAAGATCAGATGAAGGTTGCTGCCTGCCCACCCAAGCTTATTATATTAGAAGACCTCAAAGGAATCACCTTTCTGTTGAGGCATAGTCAGGGAATTAAAAAAAAACAAGTCACCATGCCAAACAGTCTGTCCCATGCAAATCAAGATGTATGGTCACCTATCTATATATCAATAGCCTCCTTTTTACATGAGAAAGTACTACTCTATATCACTATAGTTGCATATGGATGCATAGGACCTACCAAAGATTTATTTTATTGTTTGCTACTTTTCAAAGAAGGTACCAAAAAGTCTCTGTTTGTGTCTTGAAGTGAAGATATTTATTTACTCTCCAAGGAAGAATGAAAGGCATTTCCTCCTCACTAGCTCTATTCCCAATGGTGAGCAGGCTTTCCTATTTCAGAGGTCTTTCTTTATTCGGAGATGATACATGGGCCTCTTTGCATTTTCAAAATCTGGGCCTAATAGGCTTTTAAGTCACATTCTGGATTTCCCAGGATATAAAAAAGGTTAACAAGATTTGGTCCGCAGTAGACAACTCTCCCTCAGCACAACTACTCTGGGGCAGTGAGATCTTGGAGAAAAATGGCTGTGTGGGGTATATGTGTGTTTGTAAGAGAGAAGGAAAGAGGGATTGGGGGAGGAAGGGAGAGAGAGAGGTAGATTTGAAAGGTCAGGCAATGTGAGCTGTGATCTGGGGGACCCAGTGAAGGGCACTCTAACTGAGTACAGCACTGAAGAAATTGAATTACCCTCCATGATGGTTAATTTTATGTGCTAACTTGGCTGGGCCATGGCGACCAGATATTTGATCTGGGTGTTATCTGCGAAGGTGGTTTTTGGATGAGATCAACATTTAAATGGGTGAGTAGACTTTGAATAAAGCAGTGTACCCTATATCATCTGGGTAGGCCTCATCCATCAATTAAAGGTTAATGGTACAAAGGCTGAACTCTCCTGAGTAAGAAGGAATTCTGCTAGCAGACTATCTTTGGAGTTGAACTGCAACTCTTCCCTAAGTCTCTCACCTGCCAGCCTACCCTGTCAGATTTTGGACTCACCTAACCTCCACAATCCCTTAAGCCAATTCTTAAATCTCTCTTTCTCTCTCTCTCTCTCTCTCTACACACACACACACACACACACACACACACACACACACACACACACAAATGTATATACCATCATGCATCACTTAATGACAGGAACATATTCTGAGAAATGTGCCATTAGGTGATTTCATAGTGTGAACATCACAGAGTATCCATACATAAACCCAGATAGTTTAGCCTACTACACACCTACAAGGGGTGGAGAACCTATGGTCTTGGGGCCACATGTGGCCTTCTGGATCTGTGAATGTGGCCTTTTGCCTGAATCCAAATTTTACAGAATAAAGGGATTTGTTCTGTGAAGTTTGGATTCAGTCAAGGAGGTGAACTTAGGGATTTAGAAGGCTACAGGTGGCCTTGAGGTCACAGGTTACCCACCCCTGGTAGGCTACAAATCTGTACAGCATTTTACTGTACTGAATACTACAGGCAATTGTAACAATTATAAGACCCATATCTAAACAAAGAAAAAGTAATGCATTGTGCTACAACATTACAACCGCTATGATATCACTAGGTGATGGGAATTTTTAACTCCATTATAATCTTATGGGACCACCATTGTATATGTGGTCCATCACTAACCAAAACATTGTTATGCAATCTATCACACACATACACACACATCCTTTTGGTTCTGCTTCTCTGGAGAACCCTAACTAACATACCCTCTTTCAGAGACCATGCCAGCTGCAAGGCTGAGCTGGAATTGGAGCTAGAAAGACTTTCCTGAAGCAAGGACCAATAGAGCCAGTCAGATGATGCATGCAATGGAAACAATAGTGGTGATATGGGTCAGCAAGAAACTATGGCAACAGCAGCACAACCAATAATACCAGCAGCACCAACAGACAAACTGACCAATGCCAGGGCTCTTCCTCATTTGGGAGAGGGCAGCTGAAGGACTTGTTGAACTACAATTAACCTTGTTGAACTATAATTGTTGAACTACAATTAATGCCTAAGGTTCTTAGATAATCTACAGGAAATAGGAAGTTTAAAGAATATGATGCTATACTTGCTGCTAATTAAGCATATGAAAGAATAAAAGAAATATAACTCATAGCTGTATTATGGAGAAATTCATATATATAGTACATAAGAGAATGATCATGTCTTTTTCTAGCACTTTCTAGCTAAGTGACTTTGAGCATCACAACCTTTCTGAGCCTCAGTCTTCTCATCTGCAAAGCAGGATTATTCACATGGTTATGAGGATTAAACAAAATGGTGAAAGTGAAAGCATTTGGCATAGTGCTTGGCACATGGTAAACATTCAATAAATGTTAGGTGAATCTGAATCTATATCAAATAAGAAAAGGTATTTCTCTCTACATAGTTTAATATAAGAAATTTAGTATTATTGCTTCTCAGCCTTTTGGCTAAGATCGAGTGTAATATTAAATAAGGGTGCTCTGCCCAGCATTCCTCTGGTATTTCCATTGCAGACTAAAGGACTGTTGGCATTCATACTCCTCCTGCCTCTTTAAGCTTCTCACAATAGGAGAGCTAAGGTTCTCTTCCAAGGCATGCTGAACATCCATTGATTATTGAATTCTTTCATAGGTTGAGTCTTTCCTAATTGGGGAATGCTTAAAAGTGAAAATCCAGCTGTGTATAGCAAGACAAAATTATATGATTACAGAGCAAATCACATTGTACCACAAAATCCATTGACTGCCCCGATGTATTTATTATAAAATCCAATTATTAAAAAATAAAATTTGCATCCAGCTATTCAAAAATAACTGTTGAAATATAGCAATAGTTTTACTTTTTACTTATGCATGATTATAATCCTAATTTTTCAGTAAAAGAGGTAATCACTTTAGTGATGGGTATGGTTTTTCTTTCTTTCTGTAAAATAGTTTCCGTATGCTTTTAGTGTAATGAGTTATGTAAATGTGAAATCATTACCATTACTAAATGCATATTTCTTCTGTACTGTTACTATAAAAACAGTCATCCTCACTAAAAGTAGAACATAGTCACAGGTTAAGTAGAATATGCAGAATACAGTAGGGTTTCAGAAGATAACATCCCACACATTACCAATGAAATGATAACCAATTGTTTGTTAGAAATTAAAGAAATAAAAATGGGTTAATTTTAATTTGATGGACACTAAATACTATGGTATTTTAACAGAATACAGATAAAGGCATTGCCTTATATTTTATTAACACATGCATAGTTTATTCACTGGCACACTGAAAAACCACTATTTTTCTTTATGTCCACTTTCTTAACAATTTTACATTAATATGTGCTCCCCTCTCATGCCCAACCTCTAGATCTGCTCTTTTATCCTTTCTTACAAAAGGAATTTGAGTACATAGTGGTTATGAGTCTGGACTCTGGAGCCACAATGCCTGGGTTTGCCTCCTTGCTGCCCACTTATTAGCTGTGTCACTTTGGACAAGTCACACAACCTTTTTGTGTTTCAGTTTCATCATCTGTATATGGGGATAAGAATAGTACCCACTTCATGAGTTTGATGTTTGGTACCATGTATCAGCTATTGAAGATCTATTGAAGAGCACAGTCTTGGGGGTTTTCAAGTTGGGGTACTAAGTACCAATAACAGTTTGTGAAGACTTTCCAAGGGGCATGCAAGTGTGGATAGTTTTAAGGAAATCAATTTCCAGATCCTTGCCTTCCACATACATGCTTTTCTAAAGTACATCTGCCCAAGAAGCTGCCTGTCCTAACTAGAGTTTATCCTTGGACAGTCTCCATTTCTCATTTTATAAAAGAAAGGCATTCCTTTTATGCCCATTCCAGGACCTCAAGCCATAGGACAATTCCACCATTCCTTTAATCAAGAAATTATAAGTGTACCCTCAAGAATCCATATCAATATTACTTCTCATAAATTTTCTTTTCATGTTTGGTAAGTATCAAAAATGGTAACATATTCAAGTTGATCTCAATAATTGTGTGCTACTAATAAATATAATAAAAGCTCAGTGCTGAAGTAATTTTTCAATACTTATAACCTTATGGTCACAGGACATTTTTTAAAAACTTAGTCAAATAACAACATGTTATGTATGACAGAGCGGCCTATAAAAGACCTTCCAATATATTTTAAAAGATAAAATTCTATGGAAGAAATGGAATAAAAATATAAATTTAAGGAGAAAAAGAAAGGATGTAAAATTTACAACTGTTGAAGAAGAGCTTGTTAATGTTTTTAGTGTTTTTAAATCACTATAGTATTCATGTCTGGGGCCAGGAATGAACCAGTGAATGTATGACATCTTGTTATGCTTAAAAACAAGGAACGATAGATGATTGATAGATAGATAGATAGATAGATAGATAGATAGATAGATAGATAGATAAACATATACACACGGATAAATAGAGATGTGTGAGTGTGTGCACATGTTCATACCCTCCTTTCGGTTCTGTTTTTCTGGAGAACTCTGACTAATACACCTTCTTTCAGGTGGGGCATGTCAAAAGCACACAGGAGCCAATCTGAACAGAATTCCACTGCCCCAAATGGGACATTCTAAACATAGAAAAATAAATGTAAAGGATTGAAACACCATGAGTATCTAATAATACTGGAATAAAATTTTAAAATTTTATTACTCTCATCATTCACCTTTGGAGATTGCTGGGGCACCAACTTACTGTTCTGGGGAAAAAAGTACTTGTCCTGCTTTCCTGAATCAGGTATAATTCAGGATAAACAAATAGATGATGCGAGAAAATTCTTCTTTATAGAAGAATCACAGCTAATAAATGTAGATGGAATAAAAATCACCATTGCACAAACCCTAATGACATCGTGGACCCAGACAACGTCTGTCATCAATAAATAAAAGGGCAATGGGATATTTATAACAGATGAGCCTGACTGATATCCCCTATACTATTGATCCATATTAATGCCACTAAAATAGGACAACCAGAAATTGTTTTTCCTTATGTAATTACATAGGAATTATAAACACAGGACTACCTATGAAGCATTCTCACCATAAACACTGAATCCAATCAAGTTTCTAGATCTAATTTTTGGTTATGAGAAATATGGGAGGTAGAGAAACATGTTAAATGACATGACAGGGAATAGAGCAGGGAGAAATGTTACAAACGGAGAATCTTAAGAATGTTATAAACCAAAGGCAATGCATAATCTTTATTTAGATCCTAATTTGAACAAACCAACTTTCTTAAGACATACATTTTTGAGACAACTGGTGATACCTGAACATGAACTTGGTACTACTTGATATTAATGAAATGATTTTATTGAGTATGAACAAATGGTACTGTTATAATATATCTTATCTATTAGAGATACGAACCAAAGTATTTGTTAGTAAAATAGGATTGGAGTTTGCTTTAAAATATTGCAAGAGAAAAAGGGCAGAAAGTATAGGTAAGAACTGCCGAAAGTTGATGGTTGCTTAACTTGGGTAATGAGTACATAAAGGTTTGTTTTACTATTTTTCCTTTTGTATGTGTTCAAATTGTTCATTAATAAAATGTTTTTTTAACAAATCATATGTAATTTATATTTTATTAGATACATTTAAAAGACTGATGTATTAGTTTTAAATGTCAACATTCATAGATACCAGAAACCACATTTTTTCCAACTATTTACACATATTATGAGAAATTTTAAATGTCAATTTAAAATGTGTAAGAGAGTCCTTTTCAAAATTCTGTTAGAGAGTACATGAGCAAAAATATCTGAAGGTCACTGTTCTGGACAATAAGCATCTCATCCTTAAGAAGAGAATTCAAGTAGGACAGAGGTGACACACACCCTCCTAATCCTCTTCCCCAGGTAAATTAGAATTTTCTTAGCTTTTCTGAGTTAGCCTAGAGGAAGGGCCCATTTCAGAGGTAAAAGACAAGTTCTCACAATTCCTTCAGAGTGGACCAGATATTTAAGATTGTTATAGAATTACCATAATTTAACATTCCTTTTATAGTTTGCTCTAGTTCCCTAAACCAGATAGTGGATGCATTAGTTCAAAATCTCAGATTGTGAAGGAGGATTAGTAAAGCTCAAAGTAAAGCATACTGTCAAGTCAAAAATTACCTTCAAGTAATGGTAGCCACGAAGTACATTACCAGGCAAGATAAGATAACCCAAAGGGCTCACAGACAAAATTAAAATGTCCAATTCATACAATTTACTAAATAAATTAAAAACACATTTATATGCAAGGGGAAAGCAATAAAATAGGTTGACACCCTTAGGATAGGGTGTGAGTGGCAAGACCACACTATCTGTATCCTGGGTTACCTGATGATATTTGCACGCTCTGCTCTCTCTCTCTCTATGTCAACTCAGCCTTTCCCATGGGTGATGTTATACGAGGACCAGAGTTGAGATTTGAGCCATGTGGCCCAGATAGAAGGTGTCAGGAGTCAATGGCACATACTTGCTAATTGGACAAAGGGGCAGGCACACTTGACTAAAGATGTAGCTTGCCAATCAACTTGGTGAAGAGCTATGGGTTTTATTTGCATTTCTTAGGCACAGTGGTGTGGGCCAATATGGGACCATACTGGATGTCATAAGTAGGTGGCATGACACAGCTGTCAGCCTAGAAGTGGCAGGATCATAACTTGGTCCTTCTACCTTTCTATTGAATAAATAAACACTTATTTTTTCCATCCTAGTCCATTTATTCTATTTGTTTTGGCAAGTTTTATAGGTTACTAACTTGCTTACTATGTGTATTTAATACATCTTCTGAATGCTGCTTTTCTTTCTCAAGCTACTTGATTACTTGTATCTATACTTAACACATCCCATGAGTTTCACCTATATCTCATAAACTATGGGGTGTAACTAGATTATTTCCTATTTACACTCAAGATTTCTTATAAATTTCATCATCCCATTTGTTTTCTTGTCTTCTAAAGCAGAATTGAATATTCAAACTCACATTATATGGTATCTTTTAGTGGGACAGAGATAACATAGAGCAGAGGAAAGCATGCATGTGGAAGAAAGGCACAAGTGAAGACAACAATTATGGGATTCTCATCATCTTAAAAGACAGGTCTCTGTTCTCCAGCTCCCAGCAAGACAGCTAGTACATATTTGATGGGAAAAGAATCAGAAGTTACCTCCCAAAGGCCAGTCCCAAGCAATGCATATTGGGAAACCCTTAAGTAGGGTTCTTGGCCATATTCCCCCAAGCCAAGTGTACAGTTGTCCCTTGAAGACTAATACAGCATCCCAGCAGCAGAATTCAATATTTCCTACCACCAAGTGGCCTCACTTACTTAATTGCCACTTAATTTCCACCAATGCTGAAACATCTCCACACCACGGTGAAAGCCATTATAACCCATGGTTGGACCTTCAGGTATTTTATGAAAATAATAGTTAATTGGAGGGTGGAGGGAGTAAGGAGGTTAACGACTGCAGTTTCAGGCTCTCAGATAAGTTATTTTTCCTGTTGGAATTTCAATGATGTTTTAATAGCTATAATTGAACAACTATACAAATTAAATGTCCTGGAATAAATCTAGTTACCTGGGTTTTGCCTTATTCTATGCTACCAGACTATGGTTAGCAAAGCAGTTCTTACATATTCTTACCACTTTATTATACTGTCATCTATTGATACGATACCCAAATCAAGGTACTTAAACACCAGCCTGGCGCAGTGGCTCACTCCTATAATCCTGGCTCTCTAGGAAGCCAAGGCAAGAGGATCCCTTGAGGTCAAGAGTTTGAGATCAGCCTGAACAAGAGCGAGACCCTGTCTCTACCAAAAGTAGAAAAAAATTAGGTGGGCATGGTGGCAGGTGACTATAGTCCGAGCTACTCGGGAGGGTGAGGCAGGAGGAGTTTGAGGTTGCAGTGAGCTATGATTATGCCACTGCACTCCAGCCGGGGTGACAGAGCAACACTCTGTCTCAAAAATATACATACACTAAAAAAAAACATAAACAAGGTATCTTCGTGGCCCTCCAAATGTGTTTTCCCTAAATCCACTTTGCCGCAATGTTAATTCCTGACCCCTATCATCTATCCACTCAATCAACAAATTATTCATTGAGTACCAAATATTTCCAGATTAAAAAAAATACTATTGATTCAATGTTGAACAAGACAATATTGTTCCTCCATTGGTTGAATTGTCATTATAATGAATGTAAACATGATTTTAATTAACTTGTCTTATTAAAAACTATTTGAATGATGATAACTGGAGTTATTATAGAAATGCCCATATTAAGATTAGAAAGAAACATATATTTAAAAATGTCTTATAATCTCCTATCCTTGGAATTAGCCACCATTATTTTTTTGTTTGTTTTTAGACTTTCATCTATGATTTTATAGCCTTTTCTTTAAACAAAGGTGTGACCATATTAAACATATAGTTTACATATAGCTGTGTTCACTTAATGAGAATATTCCTGTTATTAAATATTCGTTGAGAACATACATTTTTATTATTTAATATCCTCGTTAGTTGTTCCAAATGCTTCTTGTTGTAAATAAAGTCATGGTTCTCATATATACACCTTTAACCATATCATTGAATAGTTTCAGTTCTAGAAGTTGAATTCCTGGATCAAAGTGTATGAACAATTTTAAGGGGGTTGATGTGTATCTTCAAATTAAATTGGTTTTCGGGAATTGATCAATTTCTAAAACTATATGAAATATTATCTGAAAGCCCATCTAACAGCACCCATGAGTATAGTAAAATATCATTTCTTAACTTTGCCAATTTTAGAATAATGTTTTAACTGGTAGTGAACATTTAATTTTTAAAATTACCATTATTCAAATTTTTAATTATATCAATCACTACTCAAGGAGGAATATCAAGCAATAATCAGTGAGATTTTATGGATTATAAATTATTTTACTTCTACTTAGAAAAACATTTAATTAAAAGAAGAAATTCCTAAAATATAGAATGTATATGTTAAATTTCTAGATATTTTAAGGATAACTAAGTTCAAAATATCTAATTAGCCCAATGCCCCCTTTCCCATATACTTATGAGAAAATATCCAATTATCTTGAAAAAGGCAATTAAAATTACCATTAATAATCTTAATGCTAAGACATGTTATAATTCATTTGATAATTACATTTCCCACAAAGATACTGTCAACATAAACTGTGAAACTGTAGACCCATCCTGTTTACAAGTATCGGGGACAATATGCTCACTGTTCTGTTGTACTTAAATGCTGTGTTGCAGTTTTTCTTAACAGGTCATACGTGACACGAAACACGTCTGATTTTATGCTTCACAATTTCCATTCTGATGTTTAACATTAAAAAAATTCTATTTATGTACCACACATGTCAGAAAATGATTTAAATAATTAAACTAAGAAAAATAATAGCAACCATGTCATTCATTTAAATACAAAATAGAAGTCTTTTGTTCATCAATGTTAAAAATCATCTTTAATCAGAAATGTAAACTCACATTTTCTGATATATGTAGCTAGGATTAAATATTTGGTCTTAAGTGTTCGTGTTTCGTATTTTCAGAAATTTTTCGTGACTCAAAATACTGTCATAAAAATAGGAAAAATCAAGAGACTACAATACATTTCAAGATTAACTCATGAGTTTAAAAAATTCATTACTTCTATTCATTATTCTGATTTTTATAATAAGGAAAAGAGAATAATTATAATTATTTGGATTTTAAAAACATTCTGTAGGAAAAGGTACCATTTAAGCCAGGCTGAAGTTTACATGATTTATTGCTATTTTTCTTCAAAAATATGCATTAGAATAAATATTTTTCTGAACACTAAAGTAAATACAATACATTGTTCTGACACATTTATTTCTTTGAAAAGGTGCTCTAAATCTTAGACAACATAAATACTAGGCAGTGTGGTGGTTGCCATAGTGACAAGTAAATAGGAACATAAAAATACATGCAATTTTTCAAATGTATCCACTTTTTTCATAAGTATGCATATTTTATAGATAAAAGATTATTCAACTCTTGCTTTAGCTCCCCTTTTAGAGAGAGAAACATGTAATCCTTTAGAAATAAAAGATTATCATATAGCAATTGAGCAGGCTTATAAAAGTTTTTAAATGTTATATGGGAAATCTTGAGTTTTTTTAAGTTAATTTTCTAAAATGAAGGCAGGAAAAAAGTCCTTTCAGTCTATATTACTCTAATGGACAGCATTCTCTAGGTAAGGGTAAAAGCACATAAACTTCTTTTCCTCCCAAGCATGAAATTCCTTTTTATTTTGCGTAAGTTTATTCACATGCATTAAGTGCAACTCTTGACCTTGGAAAGCTGAAAGCCCTGTTGATCACAAAGAAGCAGAAGTTTAATGCTAATCCAGGAGCTACTATTTGAATAAATAATCTGAAAATCTTTATACCAATGTGCTAAATTAGACTTCAAAGAGTTCTTTCCTTTTTCCTCTTCCCTTATTAAAATACAATCTTCCTGTTTACAGGTATCCTAACAACACACTACTTATACTGATAAAGTCTTCTGAATTTTATACTTACAGTTTAAAGTGCTTAATATGTATTTTATAGGGCTGAAGAGGGAAGCAATTCTATAAGCCATCATGTGAAGTTTGAAATCTATTAAAAGGTACTTGTAAGCCAAGCAAAACAGAACACCAAAATTGCTCAACCATTATTAGAAAACAAATTCTTCAAATCTGATTACATAAATTTGTACTTCTAATTTGTTTCAACAACTGTTATGTAATATTCTCCTCAGGTAAAATTTAAAAATGTTAAAAGATCACCGTCTAGGGAGGATGCCAAATGTGAGATGATAAAACAGTGTTCTAGGGCTCACCTTGTACTCACCCCCTGATAAAGAGACCATGTGCTATAATGGCTAAGGATTGACTAGTCTGCAAGAGGAAAAACAATTAGAAACATCCTTATCACACACATATATGATCTTATTAACTTTTATTGAAGAGGAATCATTTATTTACTTAAATGATAGAAATAATTATCATTATGTTTTTATTGAGCATGGATTCCCCAATGTGAAAAATAAACAATTAAGTTCAAACATAACTGGATTCAACATGAACATGATAAAAACACTATGGCAGGCCGGGTGCAGCGGCTCATGCCTGTAATCCCAGCACTTTGGGAGGCTGAGGTGGGAGGACTGCTTGAGGCCAGGAGTTCAAGACCAGCCTGGGCAACATCACAAGACCCCATCTCTATAAAAAATTTAAAAAAATTAGAGGAGTGTGGTAGCATGCGCCTGTAGTCTCAGCTACTCAGGAGGCTGAAGAAGGGGGATCACTTGAGGCCAGGCCTTCTAGGTTGCTCTGCAGGCATTCCAGTTTGCAGTGAGTTATGATCGTGCCACTGCACTTCAGCCTGGGCAATGGAGTGAGACCCTGTCTCTTTAAAAAAGAAAAATAGCAAAAAAGCATAGCCCTCAATGAGCTCATAGTTAGATATTATAGCAAAATAAGAGCTTTCAGCTATTGTATTAAAATTTCAACATACACAACATTATAATTCAACTAGTCATAATATTCCATATATTAGGAAAGTATGACAATTTCCTATCTACAATGTACAGCTCAATTTCCAAACATCAGCTTTTTAAACTAACTTGAGAGATCATTTAATAATAACATGACTAGCTCAATAAATTCTGGGAGGAATCTTACATCCACCTAACATTGTATACCAACATTCAGCTATCTTTATTGATTTGTTTGTTTATTTATTTATTTTTGAGACAGAGACGCACTCTGTTGCCCTAAGCAGAGTGCCATGCCATCAGCCTAGTTCACAGCAACCTCGAATTCCTGGGCTCAAGCGATCCTCCTGCCTCAGCCTTCCGAGTAGCTGGGATTACAAGCGTGCGCCATGACGCCTGGCTAATTTTTCTATTTTTTAACACAGGAGGGGTCTCGCTCTTGCTCAGGCTGGTCTCAAACTCCTGAGCTCAAGCGATCCTCCTACCTCAGCCTCCCAGAGTGCTAGGATTATAGGTGTGAGCCACTGCGCCTAGTCTACATTTAGCTATCTTTAATATTTTTAAAGAAATACTCAGAATCTGAGATGACCCAAAATGAAAGGCAAAAGATTATGCAGCTCTCTAAGAGTGAGGAAGAAATGGTCCTCACTGCCATTTGGCTTTTAGATTAGATCAGGTTTAAGTCAATCTTGTGGATTTGTTTTCATTTTGCCAGTTGGGAAATACAGTTAGAATGTCTATTTCAGTCACGCTGTGTTCCCGGACACATAAATTTAAGGTCTCAGTCTTCTGTCTCATTTTCTATGCATTATAATACACACACACACATTCATATGTACTTACAAATTTGTACATGCTTAATGTATTATTTCTTTATTTGACAATAGTTATAATTTCCATTTTGAATTTTCCAACTTCAGTAAATTTGATGTGTACACTTTGGTGATGGCCACCTCTTCACAATTTTCACAATCTTGACAAAGTCTTCTTGATTCAGTTAGAAGCAACATAAATTAGAACCCAGTACTTTGCAAAATTGTTCACCCAAGTGGCTGCAAAGAGTGACCTTTTCCTATACGTGAGCTATCCAGCAGCATAGCCTGAAGTGACCTGACATAAATAGGACATTTCTTTGGAATATAATGCTTTATCTTAAATATTCCAAAGTGAAATTTCAATTTTACTTGATAAAATACCTGCATTAATTTTAATGTAAAATGATTTCCACTTGACAACAAACCACATGTACACAATAAACACAAAACATTTGTTATACATAACACTGGTCACAATGCTTAAACAATCTGGCCCACTATCTTCATTACTTTTTTTTTAGAGTACAGAAACATGTTCTAGAACCTGGTGATTTCCACAAAATCAAACTGTTGGTTATAGCTTTAGGTAGTAATTTTTAAATGCCTTATTCTTAAAGATAATTTATAGATTCAAGATTGATGTTTGATATTTACTTGAAATTCTTTGATTATAGTCCCAACACCCACGAAACAGCAATGCTAAACTTCCAGTCATGAACAGAATAAGCATGGTGAACTGCTTGATATGCTGAGGCACCATACTAAATAACCCACCCTCCTTTGACTACTGAATAATTGCAGGTAAATTCTTCAGTTTGCAGAGTCTACTATAAATAGAAGTGTCTGCGACTGAGGGTTATGGAATTAGATATTCAGTCTCTAAGAACTACATTGTAAGCTTTTTTTTTTCTTTTTTTTTTTTTTTGAGACAAGATCTTGCTCTGTTGCCTGGGCTAGAGTGCAATAGCGTCGTCATAGCTCACTGCTACCTCAAGCTCTTGGGCTCAAGTGATCCTTCTGCCTCAGACTCCCAAGCAGCTGGGACTACAGCCTTGCACCACCACGCCTGGTTGATTTTTTGTAGAGATGGGGTCTTACTATGTTTCTCAGGCTGGTCTCGAAAGTCTGACCTCAAGCAATCCTCCCGTCCTGGCCCCCCAAAGTGCTAGGATTACAGGCCTGTAAGCTTTTTTCTTGAGGGGTAGTTAATTTAAAATTTAAAAAGTTCAAAAATGAACTAAAATATTAGTCAAATATTTATAAGTGTCAACATAGAACAGAATAGGTCACAATGACAACGTAACTACTGCAAAAGGAAAAATTAATGCCTTTTTATTCCTCTTTCCTCCCACTCCTTTTAACTATTCCTCTCTGCTTTCACCATCTCAAAATGATAGAAAAATGTCACTGGAGACTGAAAAAGGGAAAACATACCTATCTTTAAAGCAAAGGGAAAATGATTTTGGTAATTAGACAGCTTAGTTTAACCTGGGAACATGCAATAACAAATTAAGCAATCAATTAGTAACACCTAGAAGCATATAAAATACTAGAAAACAACCAATATAGTACCTGAAGAGCCAAATATGCCAGATGAACTTAGTATCTTTCTATGATAGAATGACAGGTAATAAGTGAGAAGCGAACAGTGTAATCTATTTCAATGTTGTAAACCTTTTTATTCCATTTTCTAATTCAGTAGGATAGGGAAAAATGATTTAAGGAGAAAGGACTTTAAAAAGTGGCTTTAATGCTAGAACGAAAGCCACTGACATATCTCCTCTCTTTTGAGGATCTGTTTCAGAACTCAGTCAATGTCTTTATTGATGACTGATAGGAATCTTGGCTTCCTTTATGTTTTAGCTCCATCAAATCAGGTCCCTGAGATCTCTGAAATTTTTTAATTTATTCCCTTAGTTTTCTTTCCAACTTATTGACCTCTCTTTTCCCTACATATCTTAAATGATTTGTTAGTTCAACCAAGTGACATCAAACTGGAACAAGATATAAACCCAATTTAGGTAGAAATTTTAAGAGGAAATGAGTGAACACTTTGTGAATGAATTAAAAAGATCTTTTATGGCTAGAAAGGGTAGTAAGTTTTGAAGTGGAATTTAAAACATAAGTGCTGATAAAAACACTTGAAACTTAAAAAGTGTGAAGAAGAACTGTTATTTGGTTAGAGAAGGGAGATAACATAAAGAAGATCAAGGTGTAGGGTCAAGAGATGAACCCAATTTTCAAGGAAAGAAGTCTCTGTGTCATAAGACCAGCTGGCAGGGTACACGAGGGGTTTAGAAGCATGACTATGCTTGAAAAGAGACCCCAGTGGGGAAAGGAATTCAAACATTTGGTTTGTATTAGAGAATCAGGTAAGAGCCAACACTATGTTGAACTGAGCTGTCCATCGGACCAGGAGAATTGTTGTTCAATGTTATGTAATTAATATCCCTATTTTCTCAACCTCTGTTACCATTTAAAATAATAATTTAGATATCTTAGAAAGAAAAGGCTTGGTCATTGAATTATTGTTTGATGTTAACTATCTTTCTAAGCCTAAATACCAAAGAAATTATCAATCAGGGATGCTCCCAGGGTAGAAAGGGAAGAGTACTCCTAAGGCACTATTTGTACTGGTGGACCTAGAAGAAAACGGGGATGAGTAACTACTCCCAACCTCTCTATCTTCAGCTCTTTCAACACAACTGAGTCACACTCTTTTCTTTTGCTCTTTCTGTAGAACATTCCAGAATGTTTAGGGGAGATACATCACGAAAAAGTTATGCTGGGTACAACCGGCTCCATTTTACATCTAAAAAAAGTTTTTATAACTAAGAAGAACAGCAAGGGGAGATTATTCATATTTACCAACCCAAACTGTAATCAATAATCAACAATTTATTTATTTTAGTAACTGAAGAAAATACAACTAAAGAAAATGGTCCTATAGCTTCAGGAAACATGAAAGTAGTACATTTTAATGCGGAAACCACTGGAACTGGGCCAAGAAGTTCTAGAGTTCTGGTCATAGATTTTGGTTTTTTTGGGTTTTTTTGAGACAGGGTCTCAGCTCTGTTGCCTGGGCTACAGTGCAGTGGCATCATCATAGCTCATTGCAACCTCAAACTCCTGGGATCCACGCAGCTCAGTCTCCCAAGTATCTGGAACTATAAGCGTGAGCCACCCACACACAGCTAATTTTTCTATTTTTTGTAGAGATAGGGTCTCGAACTCCTGGTCTCAAGTGATCCTCCTGCCTGGGCCTCCCAAAGTGCTAGGAGTACAGATGTAAGCCACCTTGCCCAGCCCTAGTCCTAGTTTGGGGGTAGACCTGAGGTTAATCCTAAACTCTCTTCTGTTCATTTTTCCTATCTGTCTAAAAAATGGGAGTGAGAGCCGGGTGCGGTGGCTCACGCCTGTAATCCTAGCACTCTTGGAGGCCGAGGCAGGCGGATTGTTTGAGCTCAGGAGTTCGAAACCAGGCTGAGCAACAGCGAGACCCTGTCTCTACCGAAAATAGAAAGAAATTAATTGGACAGCTAAAAATATATATAGAAAAATTAGCCGGGCATGGTGGCGCATGCCTGTAGTCCCAGCTACTCGGGAGGCTGAGACAGTAGGATTGCTTGAGCCCAGGAGTTTGAGGTTGCTGTGAGCTAGGCTGACACCTCGGCACTCGCCCCAGGCAAGAGAGTGAGACTCTGTCTCAAAAAAAAAAAAAAAAAAAAAAAAAAAAAAAAAAAAAAAAAAAAAAAAACAATGGGAGTGAGAGATACTGATAAAAGGGGGAACTCTAAAGTCCTTCTATCTCTAAAATTTTAGCCATTTAATAGAAGAGCTTTCACATACGGCAGCTAAGGTAATGTGACAGAAAATGCAAGTGATTTGGAATCAGCTGACTTGGGTTTGAATCTTGCCTCTGTCCCTTCCCAGTCTTATTTCCTTGTGTATGGTAATGGTATCTGCCTTACCTACCTCATCGAATGAGAAAATATGTGAACGTGCTTGTTAATTATAAAAGTTAGTCCCCAGTTTTGTATTTAGGTCTGCCTCCTGCACTGCCCAAGGGAAACTTTTTAGACATGGTAGAATATTCCAGAGACTCATTGGTATCAGAGAATATGCAGTTATTTACAATTTAGACATGTTTTTTTCCTCAGCTGTTAACAGTGATTTGCTAACAATGCCATCCTGTATACTGAAGTATGAACAGCCATTCTCTGTCATAGAAAAAAAACATGTAAGTTTTCCAAATCAATTCCTCTAAAGAAAGAAGTGGGGACTTTGACCAAAAGTCAAATACAGTAGTATTGACTTCCCCTTATCTTTGAGGAATATGTTTCAAGACCCCCAGTGGATACCTGAAAATGCATACAGTATAGTACTGAATCCTATATATACTATGTTTTCTCCCTATACATGCATACCTATGATCAAGTTTAATTTATAAATTAGGCACAGTAAGAGATTAACAACAGTATCTAATAATAAAATGAAACAATTATAACTATATACTCTAATAAAGTTATGTGACTGTGATCTCTGTCTCAAAATATCTCATTTTACTGTACTTACCTGTTTTGGGACCACAGTTGACCACAGTTAACTGAAACTGCTGATAAGGGGAAACTAACGTAGCTATAATATGGTGTTGGTGGTACGTTAGAAACAAAATCTTGGGAAGTCATCAGACAGAGAAAGTAAGTAATATGGTTGGGAAGCTTAGCCAGTAAAAAGATTATTAAATTGGGCTACTAAATTCTAGAGACTCAATCCATTTTACTGATAATCTGCTTTTTCATTATGATACGTAACTTTTCCCTGAATAAATATGTGGTGAATTTCAGATAGTTCTCCTCAACTTTCCAGAACACAAAAAATTCATTTGTGAAGGCCTAGCACTTTTACTTTAAATATATATAAATAGGGAAGACACAAAATTGAATATAAAATAAGAAGAATGGTTTCAATACAGCATGTAAAATATCCATTTTATTGATTTATAATCTATTACCAGATATGACCTTCTTTATAAATAAAGATCCATAAAGATGGATCCAAGATGGATGTATCTGTAAGACATGGTAGTCCACAGAGCAAACTACAGCAAAAAGGTCCAAAAGACAGGACTCAATGAAGGCCTCATTAGTACACTGAAATTCAACTCAACGCAGTATGTATTGATTACCAATTAATACCTTCAATTAGAGAGATACTAAAATGTAAACTAATTTACTTTGGTAAAATTGGTCCAAATATATTCTAATTACTTCAAATGCCTTACGTTTGCCAATTCTTACTGTACCGAATACTATTACTGTATCTATTAATAGTTTCTGGACCAACATTTGTTCCAAGTCCAAGGCAGGAGCAAATGTTGTAAAAATAGTAGTTGCATCCTGATGACAGGCTTAGTCTCATCTACCTGAAGCAAGAAACTAGGAAACCAGGATATATTGTGAGCTAAGACCACAAGATCTCTTATAGACGACCTAGAAAACTCTTATTCTACATCTGGTTACATTCTCAGCTTACCTCTTCTTCTTTTGCAGGATTACCTGACTTTAACCTAAGACTGACATAAGATTTATTTCTAAGAGTATCTTTCTCTGCACTGATGTATCTGATTATTATATTGACGTATGTGTGTGTGTATACATATATATGTAATACATATATTAACAAAATTCACTGATATTTCACTTTCTCAATTAGATTTTTAAGATCCTAAACTTAAATATATGTACATTGAACTATGGAATAATCTTTTCTGTTCTTGTATTCAAATAAGAAAATTTATTTAAGTTGCCCCAAATATAGACTAAAAACTAAAAATAATTAATTTAATATTCATAGTGAATTGTATAATGGATATGAATATAAGTTTAATATTCATAGGAGACTAACATTGCAGACCAGGATTTACACTACAAAGATTTTTTTAAAAACCATATAGTCTTTCAAATTAATATATCTGACTGCCTTTCTCTAATGCTCCTGCTTCACCTGCAGCACATCAGACAAGGTAATAATTTATGATAATCATATGAAAATATACAATTAATATTCACCACCTCTCATTCCTCATCACTTTAGATGATCAGTAATGCAGAGTGAAAATGCTGTCAGATTTCTAATTGCTTTGTAATGGGCTTGAAACAGGGAAATCATTAAAGGCAAACAATCTGTCATTTGTCTGTTACTTTAACTATCTATCACACCAAAAAACTCATTAAAGAAATTGCTAATGAGCTACAAAAGACTAGACTCATGGTGCTCCCACAATAGATTAAAAAGTAATACTAGAGGAATTGCTTAAAATATTTTTAAAATATGATATTTTTGTGGAAATTCATCAGAAAACATCTATTCTTCCGTATATTTTTTAAGATGTGTGGTTTCATTATTTTGGCATTTAATCCATCATTGCAGAAATCCCTTAGCATACAAGGCTTGTTTTTCATCAGTCTCTAAATGATTAAACTGAAAGGTTGTAAGAAGAAGCTGAAATGCTAAGTGTGTTTATTACTAGTAAACTGACATAAGTCATAAAAAATAGTACTATAGTAATCCTGATGCTAAGTGAAGAATATATTTTAAAACATGATTTTTACCTTCATATCTCTTGTGGATTTGAACTGTTGAAGTTGTAATGCTTTATTCATCTTAAAAAGTGTTATCATCATATAAAAATTGTATTCAACTACTGAAATTGAATATAATATTAAAGTCTGTGTAATAACGTTAATTATTTTGAAATTTTTGAAGATATTAACTAACACTAAAATATCTCATAATATTACCTCAAGTAATTTTAGGAGAGAAAACAAATCATTTCTTTAAATGACCACATCAAATTTTATATGCCTTTATCAATTCTACCTTTCTATATGAGATACTTAGTATTTAGAAACCTATAATAATGACATTAATTTTAATTTTAAAGCAGCAAGGAAAATAAACAAACAAAACCAGAAATTTTTTCATGGTTATACAGTGCAGTTACATTTTATTTTAAAACAATATGTAAGTAACAAGGATAACAATGCTATTAATTATGTTTTCTATTTTGCTAATGATGAATTAAATCATGAATTTACTTTCTTATAACAAAAGATGAGTCTTATTAATGAAGTTATGCTTCTTTTAAATATGTTGATCTATTCATATCCATTAGAATTAATACAAAATTATAAACCTGAATGCAATAGCATGTTTAGCCAGGTGCCACAGTTAACGTACACTAGTGAATTCCAAACTACCTTCAAAAGGTTCCGTAACACCCTGGAAACATCTTCATTATGCTCTCTAATTGACTTAAATGGACTTCATATCAACTGTTTAACACATTTTAACCCACAAATTAACACCCCTTGATCATTCAGATTAACCTTTCTTCTGTGAGTCAATTACATGACAAAAATAAACTTTTTTCCAAAAAAAAAAAAAATTTAATGTTGAAAAACAAAAATGCAGAGGGAGAATGCTTTAAAAAAACATGACAGATAGTCCCCAACCTACCATGGTTTGACTTATGATTTTTCAGCTTTACATGGTGTGAAAGCAATATGCATTCAGTAGAAACCATACTTCAAAATTTGAATTTTAATCTTTTTCTGGGCTAGCAATATGCACAAAGATACTCTTGATGCTGGGCAGTGGTGGTGAGCTGCAGCTCCCAGTCAGCCATGTGATCATGAGGCTAAATAGCCAATACTCAGTGTACTGTGTTGCCAGATGATTTTGCCCAACTGTTGGCTAATGTAAGTGTTCTGAGCACATTTAAGGTAGGCTAGGCTAAGCTACGATGTTCAGTAGGTTAGGTGTATTAATGCATTTTTGACTCAATTGTATTTTCAACTTACAAGGGTTTATCAGGAGGTAAAACATAGTAAGTCCAAGAATATCTGTCTATAAATGCATATCCTCAGATGACAGGAAGAGATCATCACAAATTTTAGGGTAACTCGGAAGTGCACAGAAAAGTCAGAGTGGTCATAAGAACAAAGAGAAAGAAGTAAAGATGTGAATGGGGAAAATAACAAGTTGGTATTTATTATGATTCTTAAAGAGAAACAGAAGATGGATTAGATACAGCATCCTTAAATAGGTTTTTATAATGATTAAAACATCAGATGTGAAGAAGATAGAAAAACAAGGACAAAAATCTGAGATAAGATAAAGACCTTTAAGAGGTCTGAAATGAGTTTGAAAGAACTGACACAACTGAAGTTAAACAAACAAGAAAAACACAGCAATAGATGTGGTGCCTGAAAAAGAATTTACCTCTTTGTCTCTCTCCTGCTTAGTGCATCGCCTTGTACAAAAATTCAATGAATGTTCATTGATGAAGACTACTGCTGAAACGACAAAGGAGAGAATAGATTAAGGTAAGACAATCAACAAAGAGAAAATAGCAAAAATGAAAACCATTTCTAAGAGATGAGGTAGGATTGTTCATTAGAGCTGATTCTCAAATACTGTCTAAAGCTCTATGCTTATCTGCAAAAAAGAAAAAAGGAAGTTTCTCTAATTGTAGCCATTCATTTCTCCCTTCCTTCAAAGCACTTAAAACTTAATTCCTGGATTAGCTTCATCTTGATTCAAGGATTTCAATCATTCAAGTAATCTAGTCTACATGTTAGTGTAGCTACATGCTATTAATGTCACAGCACCTCGTATTTCCTCTGGAATAGCACTTCCTACAGTTGTTTCAGTTGTTTATTTAAACACCTGTCTACCCAGAAAAACTAAGCTTTTAAGAAGGCTAAAGCCAGCTCTGTCTTGTGTCTCTTGTAACAGAGTGTGGGGCACCCAAGAGACACTGAACAAATATTTGTTGATTGAGTGAATAAGTGAATGAAGGCTATATATGTACTATATCATTGGTTTTTATTTAAAAATCTAATTACTAGCTAATTCTTGGTGGTTTTTCTATCTTCCCAGTACATTCTAAGTTGCTCTAGAGGCAATCATCCAATTTGAATATAACCATGATATCCTGTGGTACTTAAAAATAAATACAGCACAGTTCACTGATAAGAAAATCCTAAAATTCAGAAATAAAGATGAAGGAAATTAAAGAAGAGTTGGTGATGATACTATTCAAAAGAACCAAGTAAATATAACGCTAGAATAGGACATAATAAGCAGAATTGCACTGTGTATATTACAAGTATTATCCATCAATGAGAAGCACAGTTTACTAATTTGATGCCAAATTAAGAATTTATTAATGTCTGGTGGGAATTAGTTTATGATCAGGCAAGTACTAAAGTGATAAACTGAATAGTGATGTAATTTTTTGCTATCACTACAACCAAGGATCTTAAACTGATATATCTATCTATATGTATATATATACCTATATCTACGTCAATGTCTATATTTATATCTACAGTACTTGATCAATCATCTTCAAATCAAATATTAAATGTATGCCTACCTTGCTTATTGATGATACAAATTAAGAGAATTTTGCCCATGGTTTTAATTTACCCTGCAGTCAAACTAAAAGTATAGTTCGATAAATACTTGGGCTTGATTTTATTTTTCCAATTCAGTAGTTTGTGGCTTTTCTTTGCTTTGTTTGGAAGTTCCTAAAATACTGTTATGAATGCTTAATATTATGTAATATATCAAAACCGAGCAATAAACATTTCACTACTACTACTAATAATAATAATAGCCAAACTTTACTGAGTACTTACTACTTTCTGGCACAATTATCTCATTTAATTCTCACAATAAATCTATGAGGGAGATACTATTATTATTTCCACTTTACAGAGGAAGAAACCAATGCACAAAGATTGATTGACTTAAGCAAGTTCACACAGCCAGTAAGAGGCAAAGCCTGGACTGAACCTATGTAGTCTGACTCCAGAGTTCATGCACTTAAACACTATGCTAACATAGTTTATATTTCTCCTACATTAGTTTCACATAAAATGGATAAATTGCTTTCTGAAAATAAGATAGTGAGAAACAAACCCTATTGTAAATATGTATCATTAGAACGTCAGAGAATGAGGTAAGACAGTTGGTTCTTAGTTTCTCTGATGAGAGGTGTTCCTGTGTTCAGAAATCTTGTAACCCAATTGGGCAATCAAAACATACATCTAAAGAAAACAATACACTGTGGCATAAGATAAGTGCAAATAAGGAGTATACACAAGGCTTGCTAAGAAAGTTGAGGAAGTAATTTCTAAGGATCGGGCCATTCATAAAAGTCTTGATGGAAGAGATAGGTCTTAAAGGAGGGATAAAACTTACAGAAGAGAAGAGCTAGGGTGTTATAAGTAAGGGGAACCATTTGAACAAAATTACGGACGATGCACAATGAAAAGATACAATTGTTTAAATGTTTCAGGTAAGGAGGTAATAGGTGATGAGGCTGGAAAAGTAAGGATCCTATTGGGGAGGTAACTGAATGCCAGGTTAAAGAGTTAGGACTTTATTCTCTGGACCTGCCCAGTTCAATACAGAAGCCACTAGTCACATGTGGCCATTGACCATGTGAAATGTGGCTAGCCCAAATTGAGAAGTGCTGTGTGGGTAAAATAGCACCTTTTGAAGACTTAGTAGGAAAAAAGAATGTATAATAGGTCATTAATAATTTTTATATTGATAACATTTTGAAATGATAATATTCTGGATATACTGGATTAAATAAAATATATTATTAAAATAAATTTCGCCTTGTTTCTTATATGCCTAATGTGGCTAGAATATTTAAAATTACACACATGGCTTGAACTTGTGGCTTACATCATATTTCTATTGGATGGTACTCTAGAAAACAAAAAATGAAGGAAGATTAATGAGCAGACATTCATGTTAAAATTGTTTTAGGAAGTTTGCTCTGAACCAGGCACGATGCCTGTAATCCTAGCACTTTGGGAGGCCGAGCAGGGAGGATTGCTGGAGGCCAAGAGTTCAAGACCAGCCTGAGCAAGAGCAATACCCTGTCTCTACTAAAAATAGAAAAATTAGCCAGGTGTGGTGGCATGCATCTATAGTGCTACTCAGGAGGCTGAGAAAAGAGAATCGCTTGAGCCCACGAGTTTGAGGTTGCAGTGAGCTATGATGACACCACTGCACTCTAGCTGGGGTGACAGAGAAAGATTCTGTCTCCAAAAAAAAAAGTTTATTTTGGTATAAGTAGACATACAGACTTAAACGTAAGATAACTGATCTGGTTTTTCAATAGCAATGACAATAAAAAAAACCCAAGACTGTAGTAAAGAAGAGGGTCTTCTGCACTGTTTAAAAAATATTTAAGGAACAGAACAACCAAATGCAACATATAAACTTTGTTTGGATCCCAATTCAAGCAAACCAACCACAAAAAGACATTTTTGAAACAACTGAGGAAATGTAAGTAAGGTCTAGATATTAGATGACATCAATGAATTATTGATGATTTCAGTCAAATAATGGCATTATGGAAATAAAGGAAAGTTGGACTGTTTTAGGGATGCAAACTAAATTATGTAGAGGTGAAATGACAAAATACTTGGGATTTTCTGGAGGGAAAAAGTCCATTTCTTACTTTCCAAACCCTAATAAATAACAAAAGGAATAAAAGAGATGACACAGTAACCTAATGGAATAGTAAATCAAAATAAAGTGCTTTTGCTGTAAATACTGGAATACCTGAGCATATCTATCTATACAAGTGGAAAGGGGGAAGTTTGAGAGCCCAAGCACTTCAAGGGGCATGATTCTGATAGTACTGTATAGGAAGGTATTCACAACAACACTTAATTCTGTTACTTTAGGTATTTCCATAGGGTCACACAGAAGGTATGATGGAGCCAGGACTAAAACCAGATCCTCTGACTATTAATATAATGCTTTTAATGCCTGCCTTTAAACATGACAAAATCCTATGGAGAACCTAATCTATACTTTCATCTTTAGATTTTTTAACTTTCCTGTACTTAGTTACTCTTTACAGTTCATACCATCATTAAATAATTGACCATATTAGAATATTGATTCTGTTTATCTTGCCTGCTTCTTCGGTAGAAGAATAATAAAAAAAAATAGAAGAAAAAGAAGAAAAGCAAATCTAAGCAATAAAAACAAAACCACTTTATAACATATCCAAGTGAAATTTATGTCTTGCTGCCAAAAAATAAGATGTAGTTTTCACCTCAGGGTACAATGCATGGAAGAGAGGTCAATGTAAAGCAGCACAGAGAAGAGGTAATAAAAGGGGACAAAGAAATGGAAGAAAGGGAGAAGAGAGAAAAAACCAGCCACCACCACCACCACCACCACCACCACCACCACCAACACCAACAACAACAACAAAGGATAACAGTACCCATTTGGAGTACCTCCTAGCTGCTTCAAAGGAGAGCAGTTCATTCCACTCCTGCAAGCTTGAAAAATAGCACAGCTGCCCTGGGAATATGCAGACTTGCTAAGAGTCCTGGTTTTGCTGCTACTCAATCAGCTGTTTGCACTTGAACCTTATTTGTTTCCTCATCTCTCAAGGAAGAATAATAGCACCTGCTTCACTGGGTTGACGTGAAAGCGAAGCAAGACAGCAAATGTGAAAACATTTTGGAAAGTTTTTATTTTTTTAATTATGTTGCTAAGGCCTAAAAGAAATAATTAGGTTGAAAATCTTTTGCAGAAAAAAATATTAAACTGAAAAACACCTCACAAAACCCAGCCCTAGTTGGCGTAAGTTTTATTTCCTTAGTTTTCGAATGAGAACATTCTGAGGGACTTGGAGGAACGAGGATGAGATCAGACCTCGTCATCCTTTTCATATCCTTCCCTCTCCTCCCCAATAGTTCAAGCACCAACCAAAAGGATTGGAAGTAGCTGAGGGTAGGGCAAGCTGAGGGAGCTCTGAGGAAGGCGAGGAAGGCGAGGAAAGCCTGGGATGGGGTGGGGGGTGGTGCTCGCTGAGGAGGAGGAGGAGAAGCGATAGTCGAAGAGATGCGACAAGGAAGAGTTACAGCGAAGCGAAAGACGCCTTTTTCCACAGTGGGGTTCGGGCGGGCACTTACCGCTAGTAAACTCCAGCGCAGAGCTGACGAGTTACCATAGCGACCGCGTCCCGGTGGGCGGAGCGGCGTTTCCGATCAGTGCCTCAGCTACAGCGCCTCGGCTAGAAACGCTTACACGTCAGAAATGACTTCCGGCGGAAGAAGCAGCCTCTTCCGAGTTCTGGCCGACCGCAGGCAAGAAGTGGGCACCGGCGTCTGTACAAAGCTTGGTAGGTCTAATAGCATATCCTGGAGAGGGTACCCACCAATGACAGGAAGAGCCAGCTGTGAATATAGAGGATTCCCAACTCCCAGTCTTGAGGAAGACCCGTCTGTCTCGTTAGGTGTATAGTTGTGGGAAGAAGTTGCTTGGGTTCTGGGGTTCCTAGTGGTTTCTTTTCTGTAGCGTGGAGGACTGGGTCATCCTCGAGTAGAGTTTTGGAGGCTACTTCTTTGCGAGGTCTGAAAGCCTCTCCAGTAACAGGGTGACTCCTGTTCTTTATCGGCCGGTGCCGACGTTATTTCGCATGTTATCCTTTCCAGGTAATCTGGTAGAAAAGAAGTAAACCGGAAAAACTTAGAAGGAACGTCCCCAAATTCATTTTAATTCTTTGGTGGTCTGTTTAATTTTTTTTATTCGTTTTCATTTTGTAAATATTTATTAAGCTCCTCTAGTGTGTTTAGTGAGTGCTTACTTGTGTGCCAATTTTTCCATAAGACTAGTAGAAATAACTTCTTAGAGGTTCACATACCATTTGGGTCCATTATCATATTCCTTTTTTGATGCTGTTTATTCATTAATTTAAGATACAAGGACATACCGTGAAATATCCAACAGATTTTTCATACTTATCTGTATACTTATACCTGGAATTCTTGGGGCTTTTATGCTTCCTCAGATTTGCATTATCATAATTTACTCAAGTAAATATTAAAGAATTTAGAAAAGCAGTACTTGATTTTTTTAGATACATGCAAACTGTAATGAATTGTTATTAATATTTCTATTCAGCTGATCTGAGAAGGCCCGCTTCTTGTTGAATGGATGATGGCAGTTGAGCAGATACCAAAAAAAGATTGGTACAGCATTCTGGGGGCAGACCCATCTGCAAATGTGTCAGACCTAAAACAAAAGTATCAAAAACTCATATTGATGGTAAGTCTTTTATGTTAGACTTAAAAAAAAAATAGTTTTTAAATGTGATCAGAAAGTTAGGTTTCCAAAAATATATGATATCAATGGCAGGAATGAAAGTACTAATTTAATTTAATTGACAGTTTCAGTAATATTGCAGAAAAACTTTATTTGAGGTGGGACAGCATGAAGGTTAGGAGCAAGAGATCTGAGTCAGGCTGATTTAGTTAGAATCCTGACTTCTACCACTGTCCGTGAGAACTTGGATAAATTACTTTCTCCTGTATGTGCCTCAGGGAAGATTAAATAAATACACCTGAAATGCTTAGGAGTACTGTTACAAAATGAATAGCACATGTGGCTACTGAGCATTTGAAATGTGACTAGTATGAATTGAGATGCGCTGTTAAGTGTAATACATACATTAGATTTTGAAGGCTTAGTACAAAAAAAGAGTTTAAAATAATCTAAAATTTTTTCATGTTGATTACATGTTGAAATGGTAATATTTTGGATATACTGGCTATTTTGTGTATTATATACATAATGTCTGCATGTATTTGCATGTATTATCAAACTTAGTTTCTCTTTCTGAACTGTTACATTCATTTTTTCAATCTACATTGTGATGTTTCTTAAGGCAATGTCAGTAACTCTGTAATGGTGTCTTGTTAGCTTACAAAAAGAGTAAAGAACCATTATTTATATAGCATTTGTTGTTTTGTCTAGTTTATGGTAAATACATTGATGATACTTTGCCAAAACTGTTACTGTTCATTGAGAGAGACATTAGATATTTCACCATTAGGAATGTACTAAGGTTCCCGCCTTAGTTAATAAGCTAGACAAAATGACTTTAAGGTATATTCTGTCTCAGAATTTTTAAGATTTCTCTCAGTAAAATCAAGTAAATTTTTTTGAAAATATTCCTGATATTAAGTCATCCTTGTA
Source organism: Indri indri (assembly GCA_004363605.1). Taxonomy (NCBI): domain Eukaryota; kingdom Metazoa; phylum Chordata; class Mammalia; order Primates; family Indriidae; genus Indri; species Indri indri. The sequence goes on along the minus strand of RJWJ010003704.1, from coordinate 13,982 downwards.
CCTCAGTTAATTGGGAGATGAGGCTGGAGAAGTAGACTGGGTCTAGATCATGCAGGTCCTTGTAGGCCATGTTGGCCTTCATCTGGGTAATGAGAAGCCATCTGCACAAACACCAAAGCAGATAAACCATTTTATGCAGTGCTAGCAATATATCAGAGAGTTTCAGTTGCTCTACCTCTTTGCCAATATTCGATGCTATTAGTCTCTTTTGTTTCAGCAGCTGGAGTTTCTCAATTTTGCCACCATTGACATTTTGGGCAGGATAATTCTTTGTTATGTGGGCTGTTCTGTGCTTTGTAAGATGTGTAGCAGCATCCTTATATGGCAATAACAACCAAAAATGTGTCTTTGGCGTCAAAATTGTGACATCCCATTGAGAATCACTACTGCTCTACTGTGTTTATAGGTGAAATCTCATGGGATTTTTTTTTTTTTCTGTGATGACTAATGATGTTGAGCCCTTTTTAATGTGAGTATTAGCCATTTGTATACTTTTGTGAAGTGTCTTTTTAAAAAAATTAAATATATTCTTGATCCTATGTATATTTTGTGTATATTTTCTCCTAGTCTGTCACCAGGTCATTTTCTTAATGGTGTTTTTTTTGTTTTGTTTTGTTTTTTGATACACAGAGTTTCTTGTTTTGGTGAAATATAATTTATCGAATTTTTGTTTTAGTGCTTTCTGTGTCTTCTCTAAGGTCATGCAAATATTATTCTGTGTTTTCTTCTAGAAGCTTTATAGTTTGTTTTTACTTTAGACTTATGATTTTTGTGTATAGTGTGAGATGGGAGGTCATATTTTTGTTTTTCCTCAATGTGTATATTCAGTTGTCACAGCATTATTTGTTGAAAACATTTTCCCTTTTCCATTGGATTGTCTTAGCAATATGGGTCTATTTCTGAACTTAATTTTGTTTGATATATTTGTTTATCATTTTACTCATACTTCCATCTTGATTACTGCAGGTTTATAGTCAGTCTCAAAATCATGTAAAGTAAGTTCTCTAACTTTATCCTTCTTTTCAAGTTAATTTTGATTATTCCAATTTGCTTGTATTTCCATAGGAATTTTAGAATCAACTTGTAAATTTCTGCCAAAAAAAAAAAATCTTGCTTGAGTTTTAAATGGGATTGCATTAATATATATCTATTTTGGTAAAGTGGACATCTTAAAAATATTGAGTCTCCAAATCCATAACCATACATCTTTCTACTTTCTTAAGCTATCTTTAATTATTCTCAGCAATATTTTATAATTTTCAGTGTGGAGATCTTATACTTTTTTTTTTTTTTTTATTTCTAGTTACTTAATGTTTTTACTTTCATTGAGAATGGTATTTTTGTTAAATTTCATTTTCTGGTTGATTGACAGTGTATAGAATTATAGATTATTTTTATGTACTGGTCTTGTATCCCACAATCTTGGTAAATTTACTTTTTAATTCTAATAGCTGTTTTTTTTGGATTTTATAGACACGATTATGTCATTTGCAGATAAAGAGAGCTTTAATTCTGTCTTTCCAATCTGTATGCCCTCTATTTCCTTATTGTACTAGGTAGGTGCTTCTATTAAAATATTCAATTGAAGTGTCAAGAGGAGATATCCTTGCCTTGTTCCTAATTTTAGGGGGAAAACCTTCAATATTTTATCAGTAAGTATACTGTTAGCCATATATTTTTAAAGATGCCCTTTGTCAGGTTGGAGAAATTCTTCTAATTTATACTCTGCTAAGAGTTTTTATTATAAGATACATGAATACTGAATTTTGTTAGATGCTTTTTGCATTTATTGAATTTTGCATTTATTGATCTTCCTCCCTTAATCTGTAAATGTGGTGAATTACATAGATTTTTCTTGCGTGTAGATTGCATTTCTGGGTAAACAAACTTCACTTGTTCGTAAAGCGTTATGCTTTTTATATGTCGTGGTATTCTGGTTGCTATTATTTTGTTAAGCATTTTTATGTGTAGGTTCATGCTGTGTATTTGTCTGTAATTTTCTTATAATGTTTGTGCCTAAATTTAGTATCACAGTTATGCTGGCCCCGTAAAATGAATTGTGAAGTGATCCCATTTTCTCTCCTTTCTGGAAGAGTTCGTGAAAGATTGCTATTTTTTTCTTACTTAAATGTTTAATAGAATTCACTAGGGAAGTCACCTGAGCTTGGAGATTCTTTGTGAGAAATTTTATGGTTATGAATTTAATTTCATTAAAGGATATAGAGCTTTTAACTTGTCCATGTATTATGTTTAAACTGTATTTTCTTGTGTATGGCTTGTAATTGAGACTTGAAAAAAAAAATTCCAGTCTGTCAGTCTCCGTCTTTTTTGGGAGATATTTAGTCCATTTACATTTAATGCAGTTATTAACAATGCTTGGATTTAAATGTGTTTGTTCTTTCACTCTTTTTCTTATTTTTCTTTCCTTTCCTCCTCCTTTCCTCCCTTTCTCCCTCCCTTCCTTCCTCCCTTTCTTATTTATTCCATCTGCTCTTTGTTCTTCTATTCTTCCATTCTTATCATTTTTTGGGTGAATCAAGTATTTTCTAGTATTTATATTTCCTCTGTTGAATTTTTAGTTACACCTCTTTTTGTGTTTTTTAGTGATTGTTCTAGAGATTACCATATGCATCCTTAAGTTAGTACAATTTACCTTCAAAAAACATCTTATTGCTTCACATAGTAAGGACTTTATAGCATATACTTCCACTTATCACCTTCCTTCCATTCTTGTTTTCATATATTTTACCTCTACATATGCTATAAACTCTCTGGTATATTGTTATTATTTTAAATATTTCTACTCAGTGTTCTTTTAAAGAGATTTATTAGTATGTACGTCTGTGTATGTGTGTGTGTTTGTATCATATTTACCCTTTCTGATGTTTCTGTCTGGTATTATTTTCCATTGGTCTATGATATTTCCTGTCTTTCTTTTTGAAAGCTGTTTTCTGTTTCCACTGGATCTCTATCCAGTGTCAATTCTAGATTGACAATTTTTTTTCTTTTAAAGTGCTTGTGTTGTTTCTGACGAGAAGTCAGCCATAATTCATATCCTTGTTCCTTTCTTTTTAATGTGTTTTCTTTCCTCTGGCTGCTTTCATGCTTTTTGCTTTATTTTTTTGTTTTTTGTAGTTTCACATTGTTGTGTATTTATCCTACCTATGGTCAAGTGAGCTTCTGGGATCTGTTGGTTGATATCTTTCTTTCATTGGACATTTGGTATATTTTCAGGCATTATGGCTTCACATATTTTTTCTTCTCCATTCTTCCTCTCTTCGCCTTTTGGGATTCTAATTACACATATTTGATAGTCCCATAGCTGTTAGATGCTCTGTACTTTTTTCCCATTTTTGTTTCAATTTACATAATTTCTATTAAACAGTTTTGAAGTTGACTGGTTTTATTTTTCCACTACTGTGTCCATCTACTGGTAAACTCCTTAAAGGAATTCTTAATCTCTTACCTAATTTTCATATCTAGCATTTCTACTGGTTCTTTTTTTTTTTTTTTTTATAGTTTCCGTCTCCCATCTTTTTACACATATTGTCCACTGTTTCCACTAGATCCTTTAATATACTTATCCAAGTTATTTTAAAGTTCTCATCTGGTAATTCTAACATCTAGGTCATCTCTGGGTCTGGTTCTATATCCTTTCTTGATAAGGATCACATTTTCTTCTTTGTATGTCTCCTAATTTTTTAGTGAATGCCAAAAATGGTCTGTACGTGAAAAGTAGAGACTGAAATAAACAATATCTATATTCCTAGGAATAGGCATGCTCCTTCTTTAGTAGGGTAGCTTATGTGGGGAGCTAAGTCAATCTAGCCTGTAATTGAGCTGAATTTTTGTTGTTGTTGCTTTAATGATTCATTTCACCACAGGCTTCAAATGATTTGAAGAAGATCAGAACTGACCCTTTATCAGAGATTAGAATCTGAGTGCTAACAGTGTTTGTCTTAGTTCTCCTGCCCTGTCTTTAGACTTCAGCAGGCCCTCTACATATTATGGGTTGATTATTTCAGTTTCTCATTCTCCTGTCCCTCCCTTTCTATGGATGACTGCTTCCTGGTACTCAGTGTAAAGTCTGGATTCTCTGGAGGGTTTCCTCTCCATTCTGTAGTCCTGCTTTCTGACTTCATTAGGCTACTTGTGCCTGTGCCGTATGGGTGACTCTTGGCCCTTCTGCCCTGTCTCTATTCTTTCTTGTGACTATTCGATGAAGGCCTGTGGAATAGAGTTTGTGGATGGATACACATACTTCATATGTTTAGGGGTGCCTAGGGATTTTAAATTGTCCTGCCAATCTATACTTGGCCTTTAAAATTTATTAAAATTTTGTTTTCTTCTTACCTGTGTCTATGGTGGTTTCCTCCTTGTGCTGCTGCTCTGCCAAAGATAAAAAAGCGGAGGGTCTCTTCTCTTCTAGGAAGGATCCTTACGTTTTGGATTTGGGCTCATTAGATTTCTTGGAATCCTCAGCTTTCTGAATCCTCAGCTCTTTATTAAAAAAAAAAATATATATATATATATACACACACACACGAATATATGAGTATAGGCTGTCTGGCTTGTTCTGGATCATTCCTATCACCATGAAAATATGCCATTATTTCTCCATTCTTTAAAAAAAAACGACAAAAACTAAACTCTCAATCTCATTTCTGCCAGTTGTTGCCCCATCTCTATGTTCTTTGCAGCAAAACTATTTCAAAGAATTGTTTCTACTTCCTTTCTCTAATTTCTCTCTTCCCATAAACCTATTCCAGTGAGACTTTGTTCTCACCACTCCATTGAAACTACTTTTGTCAGAGTCACTACTGAGATCTGTGTTGCTAAAGCGAATGAACAATTCCTTGTCTTCATTTTGATTTACTAGTAAGGTGACCATTTATTCTGGTTTTCCCCAAACAGTTCTGGTTTATGCCTGTTATCCTGGCATAATTAATAGCTTCCTTTTTCACTTTCAGAAGTGTCATAGTTTAAATGATAAATTAGATGGTCACATTACTTACCAGCAGCATTTGGTACAGTTTACTGAACTCTCTTCTTTGATATGGTTTTTTTACTTCTCTTCCAGGATGTGATATTTTCCTGATATATCTCCTACTAAAACCATCTTTGGAAAGTAGTAGGCTCTCAATAAAAGTTTGTTCAGTGAGTAAAGTGTCCGAATATAATCAACTTTATATTTTAACTCCTCTGTTGACTATTTTTGTTTTTGTACGTTTAATTTCTAAGTTCTACCTTATTTACTGAATTTTCATTTTTGGGAGGCCTCTTCTTACTATTTTAGAAATACAGCATTTATTCTTTTTAAGGTTATTGATGTTTCTTTTTTAAAGGTTTCTTTTTCTTTGATTTTGTTTTGTTTTGTTTTGTTCTTTCCCTCTACCTTTTAAAATAGAAGCTCTTTTCATATATTGGGTGATCCTTTGTTGTCTGTTCATATTTAAGAATGAAATATTACAAACTGATTTTGGGGACTTTCATTAAGTAAGGTCCATCATTTTGTTGGATAACCCCAAATGTCAGCATCTGAGTCCACTTCCCAGAGAGAAATTCTCAAGTTTCCTGCTTGGGGAGATGGGAACTTGGGCTCTTGCTGCTCTGTATGTCCATGACCCCTTTTCCTTTTGTGTTCACTGTACCACTGCATCCTAGCTGTCAGAATCATGCCTGATGTTCCTGAATCCAGAGCATCTCTGATGTTTCTCTTCACATAGAATCCAGAACATTTCTGGTCTTTCTCTCCACACAGTAAACCTCTAGTTTTCTGCTGTGGCAGGAAAGAGTAGATGCCTGGCTTTATGGTGAGGAGGAGAGCTAGAGGTCTGATTATTTCTTTTAAAGTCTCAACCAGTCTTTTTCTTATTTAGTTTTGCCCCTTAGTCCCACTCTCAAAGGTACTTCATGCCTTCAGTTCCTCAATTTCTCTGGGCTCTGTGTAAGTGAACTCACTTTTTGTGTTCTCTTTCTCTTTAGGCTTAGGTTTCAGCTTTCTTAGGTAGACTGAATTGGTTACCATTTACTGATGAATTTTCCATCTTCTCAAACTGGTATTTCTCACTTTTCCTCTTCTCTCCTATTTGTTCTTATGCATTTATGCCTTTTGCTTTTTTAAAAAATTTATTATTCCTTTGCTGTTATTATCATGGAATTTTGGGAAGGATAAAAGTGTATTAATTTGCCATTTAGTAGAAGCCCTGAACTATTTTCATTTCCCTTTAGGGGCCAGAAACCCTTGCTTGGCCATGTGCACATACCTTTGCATTTGCTGCTATCTCTGGTCCACTGTGCCCCATGCCCTGCCTCACCTGATTCACTCTCACTGATTGTTTCAAAATGATCTTAGTTGTAACCCTCACCTTCCCAGCTCCTTGCCATGCCCCTCTTACATGAGGTTACCCTTCTCTAGTTGTAGGGCATTAGTGATGTTTCTCTAGGACAGAGACTGTATAGCTGTTAGATAAGGAGAACGAGGATAGCTGGAGTATAATAAAAGGTTGAAGTTTTTTCCCCCTGCTTTTCTTTTAGATGATGGAAGAGACTTGAACATGTTTACACTGTATGGGAAGTAGCCAAGGAAAAGCTTGGAATTGAAGTTACAGGAGAGAGAATAATTGAAAGAAAGCAGAAGAGGGTGGGATCTCAAGCATAAGTAGAAGGATTAGCTTTTTAGGTAAGAGAAATGAGAGACCTGTCTTCATTGTTACAGGAGGAAAAGAAGAAAGGATCTATGCAATAGCTGGTTTGTTTGTTCGTATGGTAGCTTTTTTTCTCTGTGAAGTAGAAGACAAAGTTATCTGTTGAGAGAAGGAGGAGAAGTGAAGCTGCAAATTACAGGAGAGAGAATTTCAACTAGCATTATTCTGGGATGGCTTCTAATAGGTAGCTGTGTAAACTGATGGCAGCAAGAAGTCTCAGCTAACAACTGTACAGCAGGCAACAAGAGCTATAAGGAGTTACCAGAACAGTCTATGTAATAGCATTGTGGCCTCCTCTAGTCTGAGTTGCTTTATCAGTGGTCCCTATATTATTACAGCTTAGCACAATAATATATATTCATAATTATGGCCATGAGTTAAATTATGTTAAGTGTATTCTATTTAACAAGGCAAGGAAGTAAGTAGTAGTAAGTATATAATTAGTAACACATTTTCTACTTCGCAGTTTAAAAGTGGTTTCACATGTGGTTTTATAGTCTGTAAGGTAGGTAATGTTATCACTATGTTTGTAGTTGAGAAAACTAAGACTTAGTTACAGTTAAGTGGTTTGTTGGAAACACAATTAGTAGGGGTTAAAATCTAGGCTTGATCGCATATCCTTTGACTTTAGACTCTTCTGTTATATCACAGTTCTCATAATTGCCATGCAAAAGGGTTTACTGTGGTTTAAAGGCATAATTTTCATTTTTGTGGATTTCTGTGAAACAGTTTATGTACAGTTACTGAAGTATTAGGGAAGGTCAGACATAATTACTACTCTCTTTTAATTGCGAAGGGATCTAGATTGTTACATGGCTTATAGACTGAAATTTATTTTCCTTATTCTTTTTGTGTGATAAGTTTAGAGTTTCTAATAGATTTAAGAAGGAGAAAATTTTATGGGAAAATAGTATTATTTATCATGTTTATCAGTTGTTTTTTTTTTTTAACAAAACGGGCTTCTAAAGTTCTTGTTTTCCAATTAGAATTACCATATTTTCTTAGTCTATGTTTTTCAACAATGTCACAAAGCAATTGGAGAATAAAATTACCTTTGACTACTAGCATTCTGTATCTAATTTTGTAAAAAGGAACATTTATTACATGTACTTTTTCAAGTTCAGAAGACTTTGAATTTAATACCTCCTACATAATTAGTTGTTGGGATAAAATATTGCTAAATCGTGGGCTGCTAAGTTTACAATATATGGTGATTTAGTAAATAGTGTTTCTTTATTTCAATTTTTGTAAATGTCCTTATTCAAGGTCCTGATTCTGAAAAAATTTCTATTGACTAATTGAGATATTTTCGACTGCTTAAAAGATACATATAAATGTAAAGTGCAGAATTAGCTTTAAAGACATTTATTTCACATACCATTAAGTCTATTGCCTAATAATTTACTATAAAAAAATAAAAGCAATTAAATCAGTGTTTTCCAGCACTGTTTTATTAACAGAGACTGATAAGTAAAAGTGCATTGTTCTTTTTTTCTCCTTGTGAATCAATTTTTAAAATATTTGTTAGTTGTCCACTAAAAACAATTTGAATAGTCCACTGCTTTGAAATGGTCTGGGGTCCAGAATGATTTGTTATGTTATTCCCATATTTTTTGCAGTTATGCATGTGAAAATTACTGTTTACTGAAGATAAAAGCTTCCCCTCAAAAGCTTTGTCAAATCGAAAATTGTGGGGGTCTTTTCTCATTGATGCTGATAATATTACAGGATACCTTTCAATTGGAAAAGAATTAGTATGTCACAAAATTATATGCTGCAGTTACATTATGTTCCATAATCTTAAAGAAAATCCATGTAATTTGAGGCGGGAGTGTGCAGAATGCTCTTACTATTATTAATGTTGGAAGGGTATAAAATACCACTTAATACTTGTAGTATTCAGAGGGTCTCTCTTGATTATAAGTGGTTATATATAGATTAGCATTAAGCTAGTTAAGTAATACATTTTAATGTCTTGAAAAAGAAAATAGAAAGGGTACCTATACTCTAGTTGGAGGAAAATTACCATATTGGAAAAGAAGGGAGGTAACAATAATTATTTAAACAGATCTTTTGGACTACATTACAAAGCAAAGTGATTTTGATTACAGGAAAGGTTCTTAGGCATTAAAACAAATTTTGTGAAAAAATCTGGGACTCTTGTAAGTGAAAATCAGAAGGGTATAACTCGTGGTGTACATTATAATTTTTGTTAATGTACTTAACTGTTTAGCTGTAGTCTAGATATCATATATAGGATGCAAGATATATAACAATAAATTACTGAGGTATCACATGGAGACTCTATTATAAACTGTTCTTATTTGTGATAGAAGTGGTAGAAATAAAACATTTTAAGTGAACACTTAAGTGGTAATTTTAGCTAATACATAGCACTGTATATTAGCTACTCTTGTAATCACTTTATGTATAGTTACTCATTTAGCCCTGTAAGGTACAATATCATTATTATCCCTAACATATAGTTGAGGAAACTGAGGCTCAGAGATTAAGTAATACATGATTAGTAGCAAAAAATTATGACACACTCTATCTACATAGACTTTCAAAACTAGGTGAATAAAAGCAGGTAGGCAGTTAACTTTCCACTGTTTTTTTTTTTTTTTCCATATTTCTACTGAATACATGCAGCAATTATAGATTATATCTTTAGGGAAAAGGTAGCATTTATGTGAAAGCTGCAGAATAATGAAGAGTTAAAAGTGTGGGCTCTGGTGCTAACTTGCTGGTTTTAAATTCTGACTCTGGCTCATACAAGCTCTATGACTCTGAGCAAGCTTCCTAATTTCTGGGCCTGTTTCCTTATCTGCAAAATAGATGTGACTCATTCATGACAAATATTTATTGAATGCTTACTATGTGCCAGGCCAATTCTGGGCATGCAATAACTAAATATTACAGAGGATGGTTAAAGGATTTAAATGAATTATATACATAAAGCATTTAAAACAATGCTTTGTATATAGTAAATGCTTGGTTTTTATTTTATAGTTGCAGCTTAATAATTCAGCATCAGCCTTTTGAGTAAGTGGGTTTCTGTTTAGTTGAAGGTTAACATTTTTCTGGGTTTTTTCCTTGACACAGTGAATATAACTTTAATCTTTTTTAATGGCTTAATATTCATCATTGTGAATATAAATGTACCATGAAGATGCAGACATAGATGCTTGGGAAGATAGTGAAAAATGTCAGATTTCACTTCATTTTGTTTCTCTCCTAAAGTGAGGATGAAGAATGTGTGTGTATAGATGGCTGCATATTTGTAGAATTGGTTATTTGATCAGGTGAAAGCAGCTTTCTCCTAGATAAAACTTTTGCATTATCATTTTCACTCTCTTTTGAAAAATGTCAGTATTCTTTAAAACATTATTGCTAGACTATTAAAACATTGTATAATACCATATTGACCCTCTTGTCAACTTCAGCTTTTATTAAGTGTGTGGTTCATTGATGGTATATCAAGGAGAGTTCCTCCTCATTTTGGGATTGTGTAACTCTGTTTTTTGACCTGCCTCATTCATGATTTCTTTTTCCATGGTTTCAGTTACCCATAGTCAAATGGAATCCAAAAATATCAAATGGAAAATTGTAGAAATAAACAATTCATAAGTTTTAAATTGCATGCCATTTGAACTAGTGCGATGAAATCTTGTGGTGCCCTACCTGGGATATGAATCATCCCCTTGTCCAGCATACCCACGCTGTGTATGCTACTGGCCCATTAGTCACTTAGGAGCCATCTCAGTTATCAGATCCATTGTCACCATATCACAGTGCTTATGTTCAGGTAACCCTTATTTTACTTAATAATGGCCCCAAAGTGCAAGAGTAGTAATGTTGGCATATTGTTATAGTTGTTCTGCTTTATTGTTATTGTTATTAATCTCTTACTGTGCCTAATTTATAAATTAAACTTTATCATAGGTATGTATGTATGGGAAAATCCATAATGTGTATAGGGTTTGGTACTATCCACAGTTTGAGGCATCCACTAGGGATCTTGGAGCATAGCCTCTGAAAATAAGGGAGGGACTACTGTACCATTCTACACCAAAGCCTGTGATTTGGCTGTTCCTGAAAGAGAAGACACTTGAATACACATTATCCAGATTTTCTTTAAATTCATTACTACTGCAAAGACAGGTAACATTAAATGTAAATCTTTAAGTAGTTGCCCGAGGCTGGGCTTAGTGGAAGAGATTGACTAGAGAGGGGTATGGGGAAACCTTAGGGCGCTGATCTGTAGCTTGATTGTGGTGGTGATGTGACTATGTGCAATTATTAAAATTCATTAAACCTTGCACTTAAATGGTTAAATTTTATTATATAAAGATTATTGCTCAATGCAAAAGGAAACAAAGTGAATCTTTAAAGGTGTGAGGTAGAAAATCTCTTATAATGAGTTAAATTTCTCATGAAATATTTTTGTAATATTCTTTCCTTTAGTAATATCTTGATCCACAAGTTAAATCATTGAAGTAAGCAAAAAATGTTCAAAAATTTCCTTTCTAATGTTTTACTGTTTCCTCAGGATAAAGATTTTGATTTTACAGTTTGTAGATTAACTTGCTAACATAAGGTAAGCTTGGGTTAAGTTTTTTTTGATTACCCTTATGCTAGCTTAAGTGACACCTTTTAAATTCAGTGTTCACTGAATTGATTAGATTTTTCCAGTCATGAAAGATTTGGCTTTATCCTATCTTATTTATTTATGTATTTTTGAGACAGGGTCTTACTCTGTCTCCCAGGGGAAGAGAGCAGTGGAGTCATCATAGCTCACTGTAGCCTCAAACTCCTGGGCTCAAGTGATCCCTCTGCCTCAGCCTCCTGAGTAGCTGGAGCTACAGATGCATGCCACCATACCTGGCTAATTTTTCTGTTTTTTGTAGAGAAGGGATCTCACTCTTGCTCAGCCTGGCCTCAAGCCATCCTGCCACTTTGGCCTCCTAAAGTGGTAGGATTTCAGGCATGAGCCACCACACCAGTCCTATTTTGTATTATTCACGGTTCTTTTTTGCAAACAATAGAAACCAACTCATAACTAAGAACAAGTAGAGCTATTGGAAGAGTGTTGTGGGGCTCACAGAATTGACAGGAAGCTGAGGACCCATAACTAATAAAGAACAAGAGCCACAGGATTGCCAAGGGGTAAGAGAAAAGAATCATGACACCTCTTTCACAGCTGAAACACAGCCTGGTCAGGACACCGTTGCTATTACTCTGCTGCCACCATTGCTTTGATGAATAGCTTCTCACTCCCTTGATCAAAACTCAGAGTAACAGGGAGGGCACTCCTGGCTATGTTAGAGCAGTCAGAGGCTTTAGTAGTGGAAGACTGCACATAGTTTGACAAAGATAATTCCTCAGTAATATGTAAGGGAATTGAGCTGCTAATAGGGCAGAGGAAAGGCTATTGGGCAACCCCCAAGATGGCAGCTCTTGCTACGTGAATAAATTCAAACCCTCTGTCGTAAACCCAATAACCTATGACTTATTGGTAAATTTGACCAAGTCACTAAATTAAAATAACATTTTTGAAATCTTTCAAAGTGTTGTGTTAGAGAATGGGTTCTCTGAATCATTTCCTAGGTTGTTTGGTAGTGTTACCAATATATTCATCCGTCTCATGATGTGACTGAAGTTAAAATGCCAAAACTACTCTTTAGAAAATGTACAATCATCATTTAATGATAATGGCCCCCAAAATTCTTTTTAGTTAGAATATAGTTGCAAACAGGCATTTTTAATTTTTTCGATGAGACTTTATCCCATGTAAATCTTAAATACATGAAGTGTGGTCTATTTTAGTATTTCTTAAAGTATGATACACATTATTGGTGATATGCAATAATAATTTTAGATGGTACACAAATGAACAATTTTGTATACACTTTTTATAGTTATGTCCTTGCTATAAAATTTTATCTGTATATCTCACAGCACATACTTGGTTTTAGGATGAAGCTAAATAATAAAATGAGGTAATTTAAAGTCAATTTACCAAGAAAGTAAATAGAAGTACTATGAGAATATGGGGCAAAAATCTTGAAGATGATTTAAGAATGTCTGAAGTTTGGCAGTCACTAGTCTATACTACAGACCCAGCAGTCTTATTCAGGCAGAACAGTGCTTAGCATTTTTTTAAACTATGAAAAATAACTGAGATACAGTTCTGCTGTTAGGAAGCATCCATTTTTTGCTTTGAGGTTAGCACAGTTTTAAACTTTTCCTCCATTTGTGTACAGTGGTTTAAATGTCTTGTAGCAAGGTTCCTCTGGTAGGTCTAATAGTATACTTCTTGAATGAGTATGACAATGGTATTAAGCATGACAGTGGTGTTAAACACTGCATTGCTTAACCGTGAATATAGTTGTGGTCTGTATATGTTTTCTTTAAGAAGGTAAGGGACTGTGTCATATTTCAGCAAAAACATTTAGGTTAGAAAATGAATAAAATAATATTTAGCACAGAGTTACTTTTCAGCTCTCTGGAGACATTGTTACCCATCATATAATACTGTTATCCCTCTTTAATCTTTCTTGATTGTTGTATATTGTTACTTCTCTTTGAATTGTTTCTCATTATTCCTATCGTTCTTTCTTATCTTTACTCATTATTTCTCTTGCCGTTTTTTTTCCTGCTACCTATTTTCTTCCTATTTTTTCTTGTTTTTATTTCTTCTATCTCCTTTTCCTTTTGTTTCTCCCATGCATCTTTGTCACTAATTGGTTTGCAGTGGCTGTTGCAAACTCATGGAAATGTGTCTTTTTTCTGATTGATGAACTTTAGGGGCTGATGTTATCTTCAGGCTTCGACTTTTATGGATTTTTATTGATGTGGTTGGGGACTTTTTTTTTTCTGGTAATGTCCTGGTTCATGACTCTTGCAAATGTGGATAAGTATGGGCAAATATGAGCGTTACCGCATGTTGTGTCTAAAAGTCTGAAGCATGGCTTCTCTCTAGGAGTTCATAGTGTAGTAGATAGAGCCTGAGAAGGAAGGAATGCTTTGGAAGTTCATGAGAACTGGTGTACTGGCCCTCTGGATGCATTGGTGGCAAGAATGAGGATTTATAAGAGGTATAGTAGAGGATGAGGCTGGGTACATGGGGTTGTAACTCAGATTATTAAGAGCTTTGAATGTAGGCTGAAAAGTTTGAATTTTATTCTGCAGACCCTGAATATCTTTGAGGAAGATTTAGATCTAATATTTTAGCAGGTAATAGTGATAACTATAAATATGATATGCTGGAGT
>RJWJ010003703.1:0-83071 GCA_004363605.1 Indri indri | reverse complement strand
GAACTGCAGAAAAATTAGGAACATCTCAGAGTGCGCCATTCGTATGTGTATTAAGACATGATTGCACCTGTGCTAGCTCTTGTCCTATACTGCAGGTACCTCTTTAATTTTTCAATTTCTTTCTGCACTAGTCTTACATGTGTATATTGACTTATTTTTTCCCATTTAAAATGATTCCATAAAGTATCTACTGCCTTTTTAATAAATATAATAAGTTCTATTTTCTTGTTTACAGACCAATTTGTGAATTTTGTACAGATATATTTAATCCCCATGTTACTAACAATGTCCATAGGCCTTTTTTCCTACTCAGACAGCTTAGAAAATGTGATTAGAAAATGTAAACTTTTTTGAACTGAAAAATACACTAATAATTAGAAGTGCATAATAAACTCACATGTCCCCCTCCCAAAATAAATACATATAGTATTTATCAAATAACTGGCAACTTCCCTATTTTACTAGAGACAGAAGAATAACCAAGACCTTAGTCTTAAGAAACAGACATTAATTAGAGAGAGTCCTGGATCTGTAATTTACCACTTCTGTGACTTGGAAAAATTATCTGACTTCCCTAAGCCTCCATTTCATTATCTATAATATAGGAATAATAATGGCAGTGATTTCATAGTAATGTTGCTTCCTCATCCTTTTCCCTGTCCTTTTTATCATCATCATCATCATTGGCCAAGACTGAGTTGAATCTTTGTTAAAGGAATTCCAAAATTTTAAATGTCTGTTTCAAATCTCTCCTTGTTTAGTTTTCGGTAACTACTTTTGAGTACCTACATGACGCCAAGCTCCTTGCTCGAATCTCGGTAACAGTCACTCATAATGACTCTTGCCCCTGTGCAATTGACAGTTAACAAAACTCACACTGATAGTGAAGGAGAAAAAAACATATTCATATATATTTTTGATATTATGTTAGAATTTTTAAAATACCAAATAGTTTACCACAAATGCTGTGCATGAGCAAGGATCCACAGTTTAACTCCTGTGTGAAATCTGTCTTGCCATTAAAGATCTGAATTGACATAGTAACTATAATTTTCTATCAAAAGAGTTAAGATCTATCCAAACATGTGTCAGTATTTGAAACAATAAGTAGGTTATTTAATATTTTAATAAAGTATTAATCATTATACTATTGTCAGATTATCCTGTGCTTTAATATGTGCACAATAGTATTTTCTATTCTAGATTTAAGTTCATAGAGTGCAAAATTTATGTATTTGTTCAACATTGCTAATAATTCCATGTATATATATTTATTTAGTAAATAATTATTGATGATATATTTAATTGATAATATAATCAATTGTAATTTGCTATTTTGAAAATGATAATTTTCCTAAAATAGTTTTATGCAAAAAAGTGAATTGTTCATAAATAATAGATAATATTAACTTGTGCCTAATTTACGTTCCAAGTTGTCATAATAAAATTCATTATAGAGAATAATGTTATATAATTTTACATGGGCATATACTATCAGTTGCTGCTTTTTGAGAAGATCAAAAGGACTTACTAAAAAAAAGGCATTTAAGCAAGGCTGGAAATTAAAAAAAAAATCTACGTATTCTGTAAAACTGTAAAAAACAAGAGGAAATGGCAAATGTTTCCAACTGAGAGGTTCCTGGGTGTTGTCTACTGGCATTCTTTAATAAGAATATTTAATAGTCAATTCTCACTAACAAGAATGGACTTCACATAAAGCCATATTTTGAAACAATAGGTTGTTTACATCAGCATAGCAACAGTTGTAAAGCAACAATACCTATTTCTACTTATCTTGCAGGCTATTCAAGAAAAACGTGTAGAACTTCCTTACTGAGAAGTCCTGTGTTACAATTTAGTACTAGATTCTAAAGAAATGTTTGTGTGGATACAAATGACACAAAAAATGCCTTCCTTTAAAACATCTTTATACCTAAAATATAACCAGTTTCTTTTCAGATCATACTATCTCACTACCATATTTAATTTAAATTTAAATATTCTAAACTTGAGTCCATTAATTAAACATGGAAACAATATGCAGCCCTTGGAGAATATGATTAATAATTATTAAGACCATATTGAAAAACTGTACATTTAAAGAAATAATCGCTAAAAATGGGAAAAGGCGAAAATTGAGACCTCACTGTTAGCATTTCAACTTAGTACTCCCACCACATGGCCAGCTATCAAAGGCCTATGGAACTTAAATTGGGTCTAGGAAGAATATGAAACAGCAGATAGCCTAACAGATTCACATCTGGTACTGAATTAGTTTTAACATATCGTTATGCATAAAATGTAAACACAGTACTACAAATTAAAATAAAAATCCCAATTCAGGAGTCTTAGAAATACTGAATAAAATTTGTGATATCATCAGTAACCTGAGCTGGAAAAAAGTAGTAATTTCCACAGATGCATTAATTATGTTCTTAAGGCAAATGTTATTCTTAAAGAAACTTCTGATAACTTGTATTGGTGTGGAGTTCTTTTTCCACATCAGGATAAAACCTGATTTCCAACTACTGTCCTTGCCAAATATTAATTTGCTAAAGATACAATACAAATTACGTTCCACATGCTGAATACATATGAATGTAATAAAGTAATCTTCCAGGCTGCAGCAGCATTCTGTTTAATTAATGGAAGAAATATCTCTGACTGCAGTCCAAAATCATACCTCTAAGTTTCATGATATAGCTGTGTATTTTACTTAGGTTTAAATATTTTTTGTTGTAAAATTTTATGAAACATTCCATTCAATTTAAATCAAATGTAATCTGGAATGCCCTTGCTAACATATATGCTCATATTATTTCTTTATAAAACAATAAAAAAGAAGTAGCTGTTTCTTTTAAAGATGGCAATATATAATTTTAAATAATACTGTTTCTGTATATCAGAATTAGCTCAATGAAGACCTCGCTCCCACACTGAACTGGCTTCTTTAGTGTAGTACTAACAAACACAGCAAAGAACCTGTACTTTCTTGAGTTCTAATCCCAGGGTTGGCAAGGAGGCCCCAAGGATTGAGGAGTTTTTCTTTATTCACTCCTATCTTCAGTAAAATATATGAAGTAAATACTAATATTTAAACAACTTTCTAATCCAAATGTGTGCCTCGAAAGCAGAAATGACTTTGTTCTGTTTCAGCTTTCATCACCAAATAAATTACCTTCTACAAAATTCACTTTCTCCTTTTTGGTTCTATCTCTAAATATACAACTTCTCATAAGAAAGTATACTTAAAGCAAATGTTTATGACGAAGGTCAAAAAGACATTCAATCTACTTAACTTTTCAAAGCCACTTAGATGTTAGTTGTGGAGGACTTCGAAGCCATTGTTATTGATTAGTTCACTTTGGAATGCTGAGTGCATATGGTTTTACTTCTCAACTCATGGTTGCCTTCCCTCATACATTCTGATAACCTGCCCTTCACTGAGCCCCATAAAAACATTTCTATGAAGTATCTATAAAAAACTTGAGATTACTGTTACTTAAGGTACATTGTCCTTACAATTTATATGAATCCAATTGATGACTTTGCTAAAAACTATCTGGAACTCTTTTAACAAAGCAAAAACTCTTTTTTTTTTTTTTTTGCCTTCAGAATACATAGCAATAAGAAATCTCCTTTTATATTTGAAAGAAATCATCACACATTCCCACTTATACTATATTGACAATATAATAAATTGAATAAACTCAGGAAAAGGTGAGTACGAGCTTTTAGAAATCGCAATATTAGTAAAAATACAGTAAACACAACAGAAGGAACAGTGTCCTGCTGCCTTCAAGAGTTGCATGCCTTGCCCTCCCTTGGTTTGCAAACTTCCTTTATAGGTATTCCCTTACGCCTTTGTGCTTCTCCTTCACACTTAACCTATTTTTAATCACTTGGTTAATGTTGTAAGCTCCCTTAGGGTAGGATCTATATACACCATTGTATACCTACTACAATAAAGCATTATGTGAAGCAGTACATATTAGGTGCAAAATATGCACTTGCTTAATTGGATTTAAATTTAAATTATCCCTTTTGCTATAAACAGAAATATGAGTGGATTCTTTGGGTAGGAGAAGGACATGATATTACAAAATCAAAGGAAGAAACGGAGGGGACAGTCAGTGATGCATGCTGGCTTTCCTTTGGCATTGGCTTTTGCTCTCCACTTCTGATACACGAATTCTCCAAGTATTAACAACATACCAGGGCTTCAGATAACATTTATCAATATGATGCTTCCTCTCAAATCTGTATCTAAAGACCAATCACTTCTCTAGAATTCTTTGCCCAATCTTCTTCTGGTATCTCCACTTAAATACCATTTCAGACTCCTTAAAACATATTGAAAACTCTACCTTTGATCCTAAATGCGTTTTCTGTTATTCAAGTATTCATTCTATTCAGTTCAGTTTCAGCACTTTACCATGTGCCAACTACTGTGCTATGCCCCATGTAATAAGCAAACACAGCCTTTGTGTTTATGGAATTTAGAGCCTAGGGAATAAAACAATCTGACAGATAACATAATGATGCTAAAATATGGACAGCAAAGGATGCCATGAGAGCAAACGACAGGATGCCATGGAAGTGACATTTATGTCTAGGCCTAAGGATGAGGAGAAATGAACTTGATAAATGGAGATCTGGGGATTGTGTGTAAGGAGAGGACAGCACTGTAATGCTGGACGTGACAGACACTGACATGACCTAAGAACTGAAAGACTTTCGGTATTGGTGGAAAGTAGTTTTTGCGGAGGAGAGCAGTGACAATTGAGGCTGGAGATTCATGTAGCACCCAGATCATGGAGGGCCCAGGAAATCGTGTTAGGGGATTTTGTCTCCAAGTAGAGTGCCATTCAAGATATTTACCAACTTAGAGCATATGTACCAATCAATCCAAACAGATGCTGGCCTGAGCAAGCCAATTAGAAAAGAGTAGCTTATCAATACACTAGTTGAATGGCTGGCTCAGTCCCAAAAATGCAATGCTATTAACGAGTTTTTACCAGTATCTTATTTAACATTTAGAAAAAAAAAAATCACTGCTAAAATGTGGCAAACAGATTGGAAGAAAGTAAGAATGGAGGTAGGAGACCTGTTATTAGGCTGGTCTGGGTGTAATGGTCTAGCGAGGGAAAAATGTGGCCCAGATCAGATTGGGATCAGCAGAATGGAGAAACTTGATGAGTTCTAGAGACTTTTGGATAATAGATTTAACAGCAATTATTGGCCGGGCTTTTAGTGAAAGGAAGAATAACTTGGCATGACCAAGTTGTTGAATGTCAGCGTCATTTCCTAAGACAGAGACTACTGCAAAGAAAACAGGATTCATCTACTTGCTTGTTTATTTGGGTGGGGATGGGGGACAGGTAATAACCTCAGTATGAGACAGACTGACCTTGACCTGTCTGAGGGACAGCCAGGTCACTAGGTTGAGTAAGTAGGTAGTATGGAAATCAGGAGACAGAGATTTAGGAGTCGTCGTCATGGGGAACAGAGAAGTAGATGAGGAACCATAGGGAGGATGTGCAGAGTCAGAAGAGAGAGTGTCTTAGGAGAGAATTCTCAGGAGTCAAAATCCACATTTTCAATTAACTACAATTTTTGAATTCCCTAAATCTACAAATCTTTAAAAAATTGAAATGGCAAGATAAAAACTAATGCTATATAAATTTTAAAACCTTACTGCTTTACAGATCAGAATTTATAAGTATTGTGATTACTGGAAATACCAAGCCTATCAAAAAGGATCCAAACAAAAGTGAAAATCAACATAAAACAATGACAAAAGACCAGACGGACATTAGCAATGTTATAGGTAAATGCTGATTTTTCATATAAGCAGATGATTGGGATGAAGCTGATGAAACTAGTATCAACATCATCAATCTATTATAAGGGTAATCCTAAATTCTGCAAAGCCTGGAGGTGAAAGAGATGAAATACAGTGAGAAATGACTCCATATGATCTAAAATAGACTTAATTTTCTTATTAAAAAAGTATCATATTTGATGTCTAAGTACTGAGGACAGAAGGCCAAATTATTTCACCTACATGCACCTTAAATTTAGCACTAAATGCTCTTCTTAGCCCTGAAGACTTACAATTTGTAAAGTCTAAAGCCCTCTAAAACCTCCCTCTTGCCAGATGACAGATGCCGCTGTGCATTCAGACTAGCCTTGAATAAATACTTTCACTTTGATACCAATTAGGTAACTATGACATCTATTTAGACCAATGCAGGAAATAAATATGCATTGGTCACAGAAAAAACACTAATGGTTAACTGAAGACTAAATTTATGTATTTTGCTTTCTAGCAATGTACTGACTTTCTGTTTTCCAAGCTCAGATTTTACCTAAGGTATTCTCATTCTCTATTCAGTCCATACGTAAAGTACACATTTATTTGGTAAACCAATAGTAAGAAGAATAGAATGTTGGCTTTGGCTCATATTAACTAATGAATGGGAGAATAAAGAAAAATTTTCTCCCTTATTTGTAAAAGAAACAGATGTTTGTAAAATACCGAGCTAAATTTATAGCATAAACTTTTGTTTGGCAAAAGGATCCATTATTTAAAAATTACACAGGTGAATTAATCAACTATTTTATTATTATTAATCTTCAAGGCAGCAGTTTTAAAACCAGGCTCAACAGATAAAGGCTAGAGGGTCAGGGAACCAACTTCCTGAAACTCAGGGAAAATGCTGTGAATATGTCTATATTTCCATTTGTTCTGGTGAGAGGGTCCACAGTTTTTATGTGGTTCTAAAAGGGATTTGTACGATAATTCTGTGATAGGTACTGGGATAATTCGTGAATGGAACAGACCTGTTTTTGCATTTATGGAGGAGACAGACATTAATCAAGTAATAATGACTATATGATTATAAACTACGTGCTCATAAGCTGTAGTAAGTACTACGGGGAGGAAGCATGGGGCAATATAAAGCGCTTAAAAGAAATATTGGATCTAATCTAAGGACATCAGAAAAATCCCACCTGAGGACTTCCTTGAGCCACTTGACACCCGAGTTGAGATCTGAAGAAATGACACCTCAGGAAACAGGAATCTAGAAGACCAGGTTAACTTACATGTGTGAGCAAAGGCCCTGGGGCAGAGAGAATAGAGTGGTTCACGGGAAGTGAAGGAAGCCAAAAACACTGGAGGCACAAGGTCAAGGCATACTCATGTTAGATGATGCTCGGAAGTGGGTATAGGGCAGATCTCAGAGGCTGTGATAAAGATTTTGGTCTTAGAAATATTGTATGTTCTCACTCATATATGGGAGCTAAAAAGGTAGATCTCATGGAGGTAGAGAGAAGAATGATGGTTATCAGAGGCCGGAAGGGAAGGGGAGAGGGGACGAAGAGAAGCTGGTTAAGGGGTATAACTCCACAGTTAGACAGAAGGAATAAGTTCTAGTATTTGATATCACAGTAGGGAAATCATAGTTCACAACAGTTCATTGTATATTTCAAAACAGCTAGAGGAGAAAAATTGTAATATTCCCAACACAAAGAAAAAGTAAATGTTGGAGGTTATGGATATCCCAGTTACCCTGATTTGATCATTACAGATCGTATACAGTTACCAAAATATCACGCGTCCCCAACATATACACAATTATAATATACTGACAAAAAGAATTTTTTAAAAAAGATTGTAGTGTTTTTCTAAAAGCAATGGGAAATCCTTGAAAGGCCTTTATGCGGGAGACTGACAACATCAGATCTGTGTTTTTTAAAATACCATGCTTGGGGGCAGTTTAGAGAACAGATTAGGAAGAGGGAAGCTGGGAGAGAAGAGAGGATGTTATGTCATTAGTTGGGAAAAGCATCAAAGGTGCCTGGACTACTGGATTGTGGTGGATATGGAGATTCAAGATAGCCGGGGAGGAACAAAAAACCAAATGCCGCAAGTCGGTGGGTGTGCACAGTCGCACAGAGTGACTTAATGGACACTGGAGACGCAGAAGGGAGAGGGAGGGAGGTGAGTGCAGGATGAAAAAGTACCTATTAGGTACAACGTACGCTACTCAGGTGACAGGTACATTAAAAACCTAGACTTCTCCACTATGCAATTCATTCATGTAACAGAAAAACACTTGCACCCCCCAAATCTATTGTTTTGAAGCGTGAGTTTGGTATCGTAGAGAAAAACAGCTTCTTTGAGGAACTATTATATGAAACATTTGGAGATATATTATATGAAACATTTAGATATATAAATCTAAAGGAGATATATTTTGGAATATTTTACTTTTTCAAAGATCGCAACAAGAAAATGTCTTAAAAATAGGCTCATTTGAAAACATTTTCTCTATATTCATGTGATAAGACATAACAGAAGAATTTGCAGAAGAAATTAGCAATGAAAAGTGGTTTTAAAATACTATCAATTAGCAACTGATATTCACCAAGGGAAAAAAAAAAGGGAATTTCAAGAAATGAACAAACAAGAAAAGCCCAACACTACAATACTTATTATTCAACTCTACATATTTACAATATGAGCTCTTTGAAAATAAAATTTCATCTAACAACTAAATTCAACAAGGCCTTTTTGAAATGATAATGAACTCTTACTAGATATAGTTTGTCCTATTTAATGAAATAATTCTTCAAAATTCTCTTTCAGTCTCTTGCATCTCATTCCATTTTTAAAAGAAATATAGCCCTTTAGACTTTGAAAAATGCAATTGGTATATTTCGACCTTTTGAAGAGCAACCAAATTGATATTTGATTTAAATCAAGCACCATAATAATAAACAATATAATCTAGAACACATTATATTCCTTAATTGGATTATTTTAAAATAGACACTGTTAAAAATTCCAAAAACAGTGTATTTTAATTTCTAAATCACCCACATTTATTTTCTCTAACTTAAAAAAAAAAAGATATTTTTTCAAGGAACTCAGCAGGCCAAAATTCCTTTTGAGGGGTTTGGCTTGAATATAAATGCAACATTTTTTAATATTAGCATCTTTTTTAAATGAATGCTACCTTTTGGAAAATATCTGACTAGCATAAATATTTCTATTTGTTTTTAAAAAGTGTTCGGTTCTAACAGTCATGAGAGGCTTTTAAAGAATTCTGTTTTACTTCAGGGTTATGATAAGATAAACACATAATACCCAGCAAAATCTGCTAAAGTAGTATTATTTTATTCAGAATACTATACTATATAAAATTATAACTTCTTAGTTGTTCAATACAGATTCACGGGGGAAAAATGAACTAAGGATAAGTTTTGGCATGCCCTAGCGCAACAATGACATGTCAGTCCATTAAAATACTAGAATTTTGTCATGCACTGAAATGTTATCACATCCCCACAACCAAACATGGTACTGATAAAGTTTCCAAATGCCTGAATATATGCCTGCTTCCCTTGCTAACATGTTTATAATGAGCCCTTCATTATTTTGCTGTACTTTTAGGAAACAATCAGAAGATAAACTACTTACGGCTGGGCTTAACTAAATATGATACTAATAGGAATAACATAAGGCCCCAAAGCATCACCTTTAAATTTTTTTTTACTCTTTAGAGTTGAGGCAGAAGCAAGCTGAATAGAAAATTCAGCTTTATAATTTATTTTGTTTCCTCTTACAAATCTTAGTATCTGAAATGGCTTGTTCCTTCATCAAGTGTGTAAACAAGATAAAGAAATACAAGTTTTTTAAAAAAGGCAATTAATTTGGGTATAATAGCACAATGTCTCCAAATTCAGAGGCCAAATGATCATTACAGTACAAATTTTAGAAGTTTTCAACTAGATGGGAAAATGTAGTTCAGGGAATTAAGGCAGTAACCTTTCATTTCCATTTATATTACATTAAAATAAGAGTACATTTTATTAGTGGGAACCATGCAGACCAGCTAAAGTTTGTATAAAATTAAAATGTTAATTTGCTGTCATATCACACTGTACTAATCAAATCTAACATCACGTTTTTCAAATGATTTCGTTTTTCATTCTCAAAGTCAAAGGACAGTTCTGAATGTAGCCAGATTACCTATGCTAGTCCAACTCTCAAAATTGCTTGGAAAAAACGTTAGGGCAACCACAGTTTTTTTCTTTCAGGGTGAAGTTTGCATCAGCCCAGCCCACAGCACTGGACTCCGCTAAGCATTTCTGGGCAGAGGTCAGGGGCACACACAATTTCAAACAACACTCCCATGGTTATCAACAGCACATAAGCAAGTCCTAAGCTGGCCTCTTCTTCCATGTCAGACCCACAAAGCAGGTCTGCTCTTGAAAATCTCTGATCCAAACCCAACTTTAAGAGAAGTTGTTCGGTTATTGATTAGAAGTTTAAGATCTAATGTGATGTACTTTACAGGTTATTCAAAATTTAGTGTCTGAATTGTTGCCTTTGCTTTCTAAAGGGACACTAATTTTGTTCAAAGTGATGGCTTATTTCAATACTACACAGCTGTTTCACAGAACCCATACATGTAATTATATAATATATTTTGAATATGTAATTTTTGAAATATCTCTGTCATTGGAAAACTTAACCATTAAAAAGTATTTTATTGCTAAATGAAAATGCAGATTCCTAAAGATTAAAACACACACATGTATACATGTACACATATGTATGTATATTTATTATTTTTTCACTAGGCTTTGATTTTCCACTGTAGGAACAGAGTTCACAAAGCATCAGTTATTTTCTTTGTGATACTGTGTCACCGAAGAAACAAAATATTGAAACACTTCATTCCCCCAAGAAAATATAAGAAACTCTGACTTAAGTTACTTTGAGGCACCCAGAATTTTGAACACATCATTCCCAGCTAAAGGTTCTGATGGGGAGGGCCCTCAGGTGTAGCTGGAATCTGAAATACCTACCGTCTTGCTGAGGTAGCTTGTGCTGGTGTTCATGCACTGTAGCCCCTCACTGTTGCAGCAGCCCCCACATCTGTAGACGGACACACATGGAGGTTTAAAGAAGGTGTTTGTTGCTGCTCCAAACTCCTTCCCCACATCTATACACACCTCCCGTGGCATGCATTGAGTCTTTCTCCACTCATTATCAATACCTGTCGAGTCATAGGGAAGTCCATAAGTTATACAGAAACCACCAAGGGGAAAAGAAGCCCACAGCAGCTGCAAGTCACTCACATTTGATTTCAGATTTTAAGGTTTAAGCAAAATACATAACTAAGGAAACAGCAGACAGAATCGTAAATTGCCCTGTGAATGGGAATATGATGTAATATTTAACAGAGCAACTAAGGATGTTTTTTAAAAAACTTCATTTCAACAGCCATGTAACAAGTGAAATTAGGATCATGCTTTCTTAAAATTACACCAATACCCCACAGCACTTATGTTTGGTTTTCCTTACTCAAGAAAATGAGAATTTAATATATGGATGTTTACAAGATGTGCAGAGATAGAGTCATGCTCATTAGCTATGTATGTACTATTTTTGTATTCTCAAAGCAAATGCAAACATGATTTTACTTCTCTTTTTAAACTGGGATGTATATGAGAAGATGGCTATGGTTTTAGACACAAGTCAAAAATCATTTTTAGGCAGGCTATTTGGAACTTTGGGTAATGTCATGGCAGTAGTTATGTGAGAGGCAAAGCTATTCTGCCAACTGGGACTCGTATCCTGAACCAACTTTCTTCAGGAAAGTCAAATTTCCCTATCCCTTTCAGCTCTCTCTTGGAATTCTGTTTCCAAAGAGTTAGTGGCTTACCTATAACATTGTTCACTCTTTAAATACTGTATTACAAATGATGTACTTCCTAAGCATTCTAGTTTATTTCTCCTATATTTCCCCTAAAATAAAATTTTTGGAGAAGAAAGATACAAACCATTGGTTATTCAACCATTAAGCCATTTTTTGTTTGCTTTTGTTTTCAAATACTACTTTGCAGTATCAAAGCTTTATAGCTACCAACTGAAGGGAGTTACTTTTTAAAATGATCTCATCGATTTATACTATGACATTTTATGCAACATCGTAATTTTTTGTGAAGACTAGACATCAGCTTTACAAAAGTCCAGCTCTGAGCTAGTTATCTATGAAGCTGCAAGGTAACAAATGGTACTTGAAAAGGTGATTTGGGTATGTTGAGAGAAATGAAGCATTTCTAAGTCTAAATCAGAAAGTAAATTTATGTATAGTTATTTTGTAAGATACAGAATATTTAAATGATTAAACTGATGCAGTGTATAAAATATATCCACATGTTCTTAAAATTTTACAGTGGGATATCATTTTTGTTATAAAAAATGTGTGTTGATATACATGAACTTATCTTTGTATATCCAGAAATCAACTTAACAAAGTGAAATCATAAAATGTATTTTGAAGTAATGTTTTATTTTTTATTTTCTTTACTTTTGGCCCTAAAAGTATGTTCAGTGGTACGAATGCTGAAATTGAAGAAACAGGCTGGTGACTTTCACTGGCTTGATATAGGAGGCTTATTACACATTTTCTTTCCCATACTTACTTTTCAAGATCTCTGCATTATAATGTGCCGCAGCAAATTTTATCGTCTCTTCCGTCCTTGAGTTGGGGTTGGACTGTTCTTTATTATGTTGCCAGCCTCCTTTCCTTAACTGACACTTGTACATTTTCCAATATTCTGGGTAGAGGACAGTCATGAGTTCATCTACACTGGACACAGACCGCAACTGTTCCTCCAGATCTTTGCTTGCATAAGCCTGTCAAAGAAAAATGTAAAATCAATTACTCACCAGGTAAGGGATTTAGAAACAAATGCACTACAAAAGCTTTAAGTTTACTGTTACATATGCTATATGCCCTAGTAAAATAACTTTTCTTGATAAAATTATTTTCATATTTTAATTTGTATGAATCAAAATAAATATATATATTTTATTTTTAAGACAAATGTGATGTAATTTAAAAAGTAATGTTAAAGTAGCTTATTTGTTTTATCTGTAGTTCTTTTACATTAACTGGTGAATTTGTAAGTTTGCAAATTTACTTGTTTATAGTACCCTCCTAAATACATAAAATCACATAGAAATCCACTCTAAATGCTTTGTTTCATTTTTGGTTATCAACATCAATAAAATATAATTAAGCAGGATGCCTAAAATTAGGAATCTTATTTTCATGGAAGCTATTTTAAAATAAATAATCGCAAGAAGAATGGGATTTCAACAACAGCGGCACCATAATGTTTATATTTTGGCAGAATCTCTTGATGTTTCAAAAAAATTTGATCATCATGATTTATGCTGCTTTCCTAGCAATGAAATAGTTCAGAGAACACTAAATCTACTTATCAATGGTTACCTGTATATATAAATTATACTCAGTTAAGTAGAACATTCCAAATTATATACAAATACATATAAGAAAAAAATGCATTCTCTTATATATAAGAAAAATATGTTTTTTTCTAAATTGTACTTTTTTTTGAAGTCTATTATTTTATTTATTCAGTCAACAGGTATGTATTAAGCATTCAGCCACAGGCAGGGCACCACAGAATTTGCAAAGACCCACACAACATCGTCTCTCCCAAATTGCTTACAATCAGGTAAAGAGAACAGTAAACCTGCAGTTAGCAAGAGAGAAACCTGGATGGCTCCGGAGACTCATTTCCTTCCCTCTTTTGCTAGCTTAGCAGAAAACTGGCTCTGCTGAACAAAAAAATAGGCTGATACCAACCACTGGGCTCCAGAGGCTCTCCCTTTCTAACAAGGCCATTTCCCTGACCAGAGATCTTCCATTATTATACAATCACATAGATGGTGCCTGGCCACTGGCCCCATCAGTACATAGAGCATTGTCTACCAGAGCTGCGGCTATAGCGCACACAGACATCCACACATAGCCTAAGCTGTGGGATGAGAGTTCAAGGGATTGTGTGCACGCTGCTATGTGGCTGTTTATAAATTCTTCTCTAAATAATAAAATCTGTATTATACCTGCACTGTGCAGCGTTAGCATTGCATGCAAGCGACCCCCTGCACACAGGCAGCACCGACAGAGGCACCATGTCCAGAGATGCAAATATCTTGTTCACTACCATCATCATTCTGATTCATCCAGATTTTATAAAATTTCAAATGTTTCTATTTGGACAGAATGGATTCCAATAACCATTGACCAAAAACAGTTTCCTGAAATCAAAAGGCATCTAAGAAGGCTGAATGAATCCCTGTTCCCTGAAGTTCTGTAACACACGGAAGGTGTGATTTCGATTAGTGCCAACATAGGATCCACTTAGCACTTAAGGTGGAATTGACAATTGTATATTTTACACATATAATTAAAAAAAGCTAGTTTTCCTCTTGCTGCTCTGCTTTGATTAGGGGTTGTTCAGATGCCTGTTGAGGAGAAAGCATAAGTGTACGCAGGTTGTCCTAACTGTAACAGCCCAGAAAGTCAGTAGTAAGTGGGAAGCACAGTAGACACCTATTTAGGATTAATGTCAGTCATGGTCCTGTACTTGCCAATATGTGGAAATTAGCTTTTAAAAATCTATAAAGCCAATGCCAACAGTCCCTTCGAACAACTTTCTTAAGTTAATTGCCATGTTATATATAAATTTGACATATTTAATAATTTTATGAGTTGAAAATCATGGGAGAATGCATACACTTGAATTATGGAAAATTTCCTTTCTCCTTTTAAAAGCATTTCCTCTTTCATATAATAATAATCAGAGTTGAGTAATGGGCAGGAGTCCATCAAAGAAAGGTTTGATCACACTACAGCTGGAGTATCCCCTATGCCAAATGCTTAGATTTTGGATTTTTCTGGATTTTAGAATGTTTGTATTATACCAATTGAGCATCCCAGCTCTGAAAATACAAAATCCAAAATGCTCCAATAAGCGTTTCCTTTGAGTGTTACATTGGTGCTCAAAAAATTTCATATTTTGGAGTATTTTGGGTTTTGGATTAGGCATACTCAATCTTGGTATTATATTTTCATAAAGTAGCCAAAAAGGGTCATAAGCTAATCTGGTTACTAGTCCAATATATCTGTATTTTGGGGAAGAGGAAAGAAAAGTAATATAATGTTCAAACTGAAAAATAAGAAATGTTTGTATTTTTCTTAAACTGTCTATGCACCATGTTTAAAAGTCTGTCTCAAGTAATATTTTATATTTAAAAATGTGTACATTGTCATGGACAATTTTATAAGATTAAACATAGGTAGAATTACTTTGTCAAATTATCAGTTTAACAATATAAGAAATTTAGTACAAGTTTCAAAAGGAAATATTTTTCATATTATTCATCACATACATCATCTCTTTGCCCTAAGAAACAAATTTTCAATAGGCAGCAGTCTATCGTCAGGTATTTACCAAAGTCAATAAGTCTCTACTACCATCAGGTTCTTGTTTTTTCTTTCTCTCTTCTTTCTCCTCCCTCCCTCCCGCTTGCTTGCTTGCTTGCTTGCTTCCTACCTTCCTTCCTGCCTTCCTTCCTTCCTTCCTTCCTTCCTTCTTTCCCTCCCTTTCTTTCATAGGGTCAGATCCATTTAACAGAATAAGTGGCTGCTGAAGTTATGCTTCCCCTAAAACAGCAAAGAAATCTGAATATTCATTCCTTCCTACTTAACAATGGGAGTGGTATAACAGATGAACTTATAGGTTCTTCCATCTCCTCAGCTATGTATGCTGGGCAAATTTGTAAATTTTAAAAATATATTCTAATTATTTAGAAATATTTTCTTTTTAGCAAAAATTGAACTAAGTGGCAGAGTATAGAAGGTTTTGGATTTGAGAAATCATCTAATATGCAGTTATAAAATTCACTTTTGAAATAAACCTTTGGTAGAGAATCATAAATAAATAAGGAAATTCAAATAGTATTCTTCTATGGAATAGGAATTTGTAACTGTTTTAGATAACCTTAGCAAATCATTTTATCTAATGTTTCAGTGACGGTGTTGAGTTAGGATTCTTCCCCCCTCAGGCCATCCATCATCCATGCCTACACCCACCTGGTGTGCCACAGACAGCTGATCCTGGAAGCAGATATTTAAATTTTAGTTTAATATTGTTTAGTTTTAATTTTTAATTTTTAATTTAATTTCTGTTTGAAATGTTCTGTTGTAAATATTGAAAATAATGCCATAAAAAAGAATGGACTCTTTTTGTGTCTACTACTTACAACATAAAATATTATTTTTTTAAGAAGTCTTTTTTAGTTTGTCATGCATTATGAATTAAACAAAAAAAATATTTACTTCATCAAAATCTAAGTCAAGTAGGCTTTTAAAAATCTTTAAATATTCATGCACTTTCTCATTTAACGCCAAAGTAGGCAATTAATCAGTCATCTCTGTATAATTAACACAATGGAAAACAAAATACTCTGTACACACTGATTTCTTGCACTGAACACTGAAAACTACTTGCTTGACTTCCTTTGTTCTGGAATGGAATCCTCATCGATTCCACTTTCTTGTACAATGGCAAAATGATCTCAGAAATATTAATTCCAAACTTTTTCCAGATATGATTGCAAAAATAGCAATAAGTAGGTGAAGCCAAAAATAACAAATGCGATTATTTACAGAATACTAAAGGCAATGCCAAGGAACTAAAATGTATCACTCAAATATTCCAATATATGTAACAGTGAACAGTGGTTCTCAACCAGGGAGGATCAGCTCCCTCTGCCTGGGCCATTTGGCAATGTCTGAAGAAGACATTTTAAGTTTTCAGAACTGTGAACTGGGACAGCAGTGAGGAGAGGCCAGGACGACTGGCAAACATTCCACAATGCACAGGACAGTCCCCTACAAAAAAAAAAAGAATTATCCAGGCTAATGTGTGAATAGTGCTTTGTTGGGAAACCCTGCAGTTGAGTAACTGTAGGTTTTGTCAGACACAATAATTTAGCTGTATAGATTTATTAGCCTCTTAAGAACACACCAGAAGGTTGAAAATTTGCTTGAATTTCACCCTGTAAAACCCCTTGGAGACACCAGAATGAGTGAATGAATGAGTCTAAAACATCACTAGCAGCTGGACTTAGTAAACTGTAACATTCTTAGGGAGATTTATTTATTGGTCAGGGTAACATACTATTTTTCTTTTTATGACACAAGGGCATTTCTCAACAGTGTCCCCTTGTTTCATAATGAGAAGAAAAATACTATGTCACAACTTAGACATAGTATTTTTCGGTAAGTAAATACAAATTGTTTCAGAATCATTTTCCTTTTATTGTTTATAATTTCAAAAACAAGTTTTATATCTTTTTCAAAAATGTTTATTCAGAAAATTCTTTTCAAATACAAAACTTTAATGGTTTCTTAAAATATTTCTTCTTAGTAAAATTTATTTTCTTCTTTTATATTTTAAAGACCAATTTATGTCAGTGCTATTTAGTATTGGAAGTAATAGTTATATTAATAATGCTATTTTTTTAAAAAAAAACCCTTCTAACTAATGAATAATATTCACACAGAAAAGTGAACAAATCATAAGTAGACAGTTTGATGACTTTTTACGAATTGAACAAACTCCTGTAATCATACCTAGATCAAGATACAGAACACTGGCCGGCCCCGGTGGCTCACACCTGTAATCCTAGCACTCTGGGAGGCCGAGGCAGGAGGATCACTTGAGCCCAGCCTGGGCAAGAGTGAGACCCCGACTCTACTAAAAATAGAAAAATCAGCTGGGCATGGTGGTGTGCACCTGTAGTCCCAGCTACTCGGGAGGCTGAGGCAGGAGGATCACTTGAGCCCAGGAGTTTGAGGCTGCAGTGAGCTATAATGATGCCACTGCACTCTAACCCAGGGTGACAGAGCCACTGTCTTTGTCTCAAAAAAAAAAAAAAAAAAAAAAAAAAAAAAAAAAAAAAAAAAAAAAAAAAAGATGCAGAACACTGACCACATCCCAGAAGCTATCTTTATTCTCCTTCTAACTCTCCACTAAATGTACCCAAGAATTGTTCTGATTTCTTCCAACATAAGTAGCTTTTGCTTTTTTGAATTTGCGTAAGTGGAATCCTACAATATATAATCTGTAGTGTTGGGTTCTTCTTTTCAACTTTATATTGGTGAGAGTCATCCTTAATGTGGGAAGCAGTTGGTTTCACTGCTGTCTGGTTTTCCATTGTATGAACTACTGCAATTTATGTATCTACTCTAGGCTCTATGTGTCTTTTGATGACTATAGTATGCCTTTGTGGGGTATATAACCAGAAATGGAATTGATGGTTCCTAAGTATGCATATATTTAGCTTTATAGATATAACCAAACCATTTTCTAAAGTAATTGTACCAATTCACACTCCCAAGGGCTTGCATATGAGTCCCCTTGTCCCATATCTTTGCCAACAACTAGTAGTGTTGGTTTTAAATTTTTGGTTGTTCTGATGGGTATGAGATAAAATCTCACTGTGGTTTGAATGTGTAGTTCCTGTATGACTGACGACACTGAGCACTCGTTCATGTGTTATTTGGACATTGAGGTACCCTCTTTTAAGAGCTGCCAATTAAAATCATTTTATTTCTTTTTGCTGGCTATCCTATTTGTTATTGATTTGTAAGAGTTCTGGATGTATTCTGGATATGAGTTCTTTGTCGAATATGTGTTATGTGTATGCAAACATCTTCTACTGCATAGCTTGTATTTTCACTCTCTCAGTGGCATTTTTTGATGAACAAAAGTTCTTAACTAATGATGTCTGAAGTTTTCTTTAAGGTTAGTGCTTTTGATTTATTCTTTCAAAAATCTTTACTTAACCCATAAAAATCCCCCATAGGTCATAAAAACATCCTATGTTATCTTCTAGAAGCTTTATAATTTTACTTTTCACATTTGGACCCACAATAAAGTTAGAATTGATTTTTGAGTATAGCATGAGGTAGAGGTCAACATCCTATTTTTTTCTCATATCTAACTGATCCAGCACCATTTATTGAAAAGCCCATCCATTTGTGACAGGACTGAATTGGTCCTTTGCTGTGAATCACATGACTATATATGGTGGGTCTTTTTCAGGACTTTTGGATTTGTTTCATTGGTCTTTTTGTCTACCCTTATGCTGGTACCATGCTACAATAGCTTTATAATAACCTTGATGTTAAGCATGTTATTTGGTCTATACTTGGGATGGCCCAAATTTTAATAATATCATTGATACACAAAACTTATTGAAATTTCATTTCCTTCCACTTCTAGGACTAATTTCAATTAGGGCTTTTGAAAATAACTTGACGTACCTGATGCCATTAAGTAACAACTGTCATATGCATAGCCTAGTGCGTTGTATACATTGGCACTCGAAGATAGCTATCGTTAGTAATAGTGGTAGTGGTAGTGACAGCAAACATGTGGACAATAATTATATTAAGGGATATTTATTAAACTATATAACAGCTTCAATTCTCAAAGCATACTTTAATATTAATTTTCATCCACCTAAAACCTATATTCTTTGTGAAATCTCAATTTCTTCCATCATATAGACACATTACTTAAAATGACACAGTGCACACTCAAAGAAACGTTTCTGATACAATGTTTGGCTGAATTCTGAATTCTCTAGGAGAGAACAGGTTTTGGAAGACTGTACATGTGTAGTGTAACATAATACTAAAAGCAAGTGTTTGGGGCACAGATTTACCTGTGTTTGAATCTTACCTTCTCCATGTAGTATGTGTGTGATCTTTGAGGCTCATTTCCTCCTGTGAACTCTAAGGACTGCTGTAATGATTAAATAAGCTACTATAAAATAAGATATGTAAATAGCCCAGTGCTTGATTACAGTAGGTTTTTGCTTTCAGTTCTTCTCAAATTCATTTGCATTTTATTCTTTTTTCTTTTTCTTTTTTGTTATGCTTGAGCTGACTTTATTAAGCCAACACATTTTGAGACAGATAATTTTTTCTTCCTCTGATGTTTCCATTTGCAAAGAAACATTTTATTTATTTGCCTTCTATTCTTTTTATTTAATTATGTCCCTTTATATAAGGGAGACAGGAATACCTGTTTCTACCTGCTGCAAGAATTCACGTGAAAGACCAGTCTTATGCCAAACATTTGGGCCTTTTTTCAAAAAGGGGCAATATGCGCAAAGGCAAGATTATTCCAAGTAGAAGTCACAGGGCTCCTTTCCTAGAAGGACATCCTGTTGGGACCTGGAGACCTGGGTCATCAGGATCCACTAAGCCTGTGAGAACAGGCTGTGTGAGGAGAGAAAATAGAGAAAGAAAAAGAAGATGATCAGAAAATAAATATAGCAGAAAAACATACCCTCCTATTCAAGGGAATAGGAGACAGAATCAAAAGTTTCAGAAACTGGAATGGGAGTTTGTGATTTTTTTTTTTTTTTTTCAGTGATTTGTAGTAATTGCTGTGTGCCCACTCTTATGCAATGTGCTGGGCCAATACAAAAATTTAGCAGCTTCCACCATTCCTTGGCCAGTCTCATATTGGCAAAGAATCAGCTGCATCCAAAGCTGAGATGTCTGTAAGGGTCCCACCATCCAGCCACTCAAAGGCATGGACATACTTTTTTCCCTAAAACAGCAGCAAGTAACAACCCATACTAAACACATGCATTTTGGCCAAAAAGCAAAAGGTGGGTCTGGAGTAGTTAAGAGTTTGCTGAGAGCACCTTTAAGAGGAGGCAAGATCAAAGTAAGAGATGTCACAAGAACTAAAGTAAATGACAATGATGAATGAAATTAGAAGCCCACCTGACGGTTTTTGCTGCTTCTGCTCTTCTCCCTCCCAATGTATCCTACCCACGCCAGTTGATCATAGTTCTTGAAGCACCACTCTGATTTGAAGTTCATTCCTCAAATGTCTCCCCTGGTATCCCACTAACAAATAAACCCCATATACATTCTGGAAGTCCTAGTAAGTTTTTTCTTATAAGTGTAGATAGTGATAATAATAATACCCCCAAGTCTACAGTTCACTATTTAGTAGCTGAGACCACAGGCATGAGCCACTGCACCCAGTCTTAAATCTAATAACATATTTTAAATAAATAGGAAAGTAGGGAAAATATTATGATTTTATGACTTTTATTGAATGACTACTATGTGCCAAAGAATGTTCTAGGCATGCTATTTGTAAACAAGGTCTCTCCTTTCATAGAGTTTATGAGTTAGAAATTACACATATTTATTTTGAGAGCTAGGAATAATAACTCTCAGCTCCTTGAATTTGTTTTTTCCAAAGAATTTGCAGATTTCAAAGCATACCTGTTTTGTATATTGTGGTTAATTCCAGATGAA
Organism: Indri indri; assembly: GCA_004363605.1. Taxonomy (NCBI): domain Eukaryota; kingdom Metazoa; phylum Chordata; class Mammalia; order Primates; family Indriidae; genus Indri; species Indri indri. The sequence continues at coordinate 61,814 of RJWJ010003703.1, read as the reverse complement.
CTGCATGTTGCTTGCTTATATGCTTCTGTGTGTAAGGGATTCCAATGAGTTACTAAAGTGGCAGTGAGGGGAATTTGTTGCTATGAAACAATGTTGGGTAAAACAAAGCTGAATTATTTAACCAGAAGTACTGTGTCTAAAAACACAAAAATTCCATTTTGCATTTTAACTAACCCTTGAGCTGTTAAATTTTTCTTTATAATTAAAGCCCATATAAGAATTTATTTCAACATAGCAAGAGCATAAATTCCATATATGCCTTTTTTTATAAATTCATTTACTCACCTACTTCTATTTTATGATAGTGATTTTGGATCATGACTGTACTCTGGCTCTGGAAGGGGTGTGTGTGTGTGTGTATGTGTGTGTGTGATGTACGGTAGCAGGTGGTTGAAGTATGCTGAGCATATATGCTTAGTAAACAAGCAAGCTGGAAAAATGACTAAGGATTACCACCATATATAATTCCTCTTAATGGATTTGGAGAGTTTTTCTGAGATCAGTATCACTTAGTCAGCTTTGGGGAAACTACTTACTTTGAGGAAACCTCAGACTCTCCCTTTTTGAGCTAGGTACTCCAAGATCCCTCACTGCTTACTTTAGGAGCGACTTTGCTCAACCCATTGACCAGTGTCAAGATTATTTTACGAAAATGTCATGCCACAATATGTTTTTCAATTTTATGCTATTCAGACATCTAAATTAGAATGATTTCCTCTATGCAATTTAACTTTTATGATATTCTCAGCAGGTATATCATTGTAAATAATATTACTGGCAGGGTAAGAGTTAAGGAAAGAATATTCCTTATTAAAAGAAGATGAAATTTTAAAACAATATGCTGACAGCTTGGGGTAACATGTATTTTGCTGCAACTGTCTTAATATGATTCTAACAAATCATAATTTTAGACAAATGAGTTCTGTGTTGAAGACCCAATTCAACTTTTTACAGAGATACTTCTTACCTACTTGTTTTGAGAAGTACGTGGATGAACAAAAGCCCAACTTGAATGAGAAGAAAATAGCATTCATATCACATTCATGAAACATTCAACCATTCTTCATAACCTAAAGCTAAGATTTCAGTTTATGGAAAGTGTAATACTAGACCAAATTTTAATCCAGGTTTAAAATCTGACCTCTGAAAGTGGGATTTGGAGTTAAATATTTACATTCTACCATGCTCTTTATCAGTAAGTAGACTTCATGTTTAAAGTTTCACTAGAGGAAACTACCCATTTAGCTGATACAGACAAAATTCAAACGTTTGATTCTCTTCTATTTCTGACTGAAACTAGCTTCTGAACCCTAAAATATGACTGAAGCATTAGCCAGCTCAATTTCACTGTTAATTCAATGCTGGTAAAATTCAGTATTACATATTTACCAATATTTGCCAGGCGCATTTCCATATGGCAAGTGTATTTTTACCAAACTGGACTTCATTTTGAGATAAATGAAACTTATGTTTATGTATTCCCCTCCCTCCAAAAAAATCCCTGAAGAAATTGATTTCATTCATTTTATAAGAATCCCTGAAAAAAAGGATTTTTCCATCTGTTGATCGTAATCACACACAAATGAAGCAAATAATGGGACTTCACATAAATTTACAAGCTCCAGTACTTATAATGAGGTCCAGGTCACAGGATACATTCCCAAGAGATCAAGAGATCTAGGTGAGAAGAGAGAGAAAAAGCAAGACAGAGAGAGAGAGAGAGAGAGAGAGACAGAAAAAGTTAGTTAAGGAACATAACCTCCTTGCGATAAACTCATCATCACTAGTGGAAAAGCAAGCCAAATTGTATTTATTCATGAATACAATTACTATTTATGGGATATTTAGGTGAAGAAACTTTTCCAGGTATTGAGAGAGATACAGGAATAAATCAGAAGTGAATACTTCCTTTCAAAAGGGAGAAGAGACATGTACAAGCTACAAGATAGACAGCAGTAGGTCCTAGAAGGGAAGTCAGAAAAGTTCTTTGGCGGTTCTGAGGAAGCGGCAGTCTTTCCCGCCGTGCTACTCACAGAGGACTCTCTGAAGTCCTCACTTTTTCTGGAGCTCTCACTTTTTCCAGCATTACCGCCTACGAAAGCCAACAGAGCACACTTACATACTATTACATATGGGAAGGAGGAGTGCACACACCAAAGAAAGCCATTTCCATATAAATGATATGCCATTATTTTCAAATTATTTTTTATGTCCCCTGAAAATATTTTCAGTGTATGTATAAAATGATTTAGAAATCTCTGTTTGAACTAGTGTCATGGTGACAGACTCTCTCTCCTTGACCAAACTTTAGACAGGCGCCTCTGAGTCCTTTTCCATTAGGTCTCGCCCGTGGGCTCCCATGTTTGCCCCTGCGGAGTCCAATTTTAGCAAGAATCCTGATACGTCAAGTTAGAGGGAACCCTCCCACCCTTGCTATCTGCTCACCCTGGATATCTGATCAAATTCCGCATCCCCCACCAGCCCCCGGGTGGTATCTCATCATCCTGGCCTGCCTTCAGCAAGAATTCTAAGCCGGTTTAACCAGAATCCCCCACCCTTGATGATTCCTCTTAGTCATTCTCCATCCATGGACCCTCCCCACCCTGCTCCTTGGCTATAAATCCCCACCTGTTCTTGTTGTATTTGGAGTTGAGCCCGACCTCTTTCTCTATTGCTAACTCTTGACACCTATTGCCATAGTCCTGAATAAAGTCTTCCTGACCATTTTAGCAAATGCCGGCATTAGTTTTTCTTTACTACTGCTCACTGTCAGTTCATTTATTCCCTGCCGATTTATTCGCATGCTAATGCCAAAACATCTCCACCTGCTTTGATCCCCCATTCCTGCTTTCAGTGGATGAATGTACCTCCTACTTCATAAGGAAAACAGAAGATATTAAACAGCAACTCATTTATTTACATGCAATCTCCCAGTCTTTCTTCCTCCTTGCAGGACATACCAACACAATGCTTCTTCCCATCCCCTCCAAAGCCACCAACTTCACAGGTGTTTGGATCCTTTCTGTCCTTGCTGTGGCAACACTTTATTCCTGTTGGTACTGCCCTCTCTTTGGCATTCTCTCTCTCTCTCTTTCTCTCTCAATTACAGTGTTCATTAGCATATAAACCTGCTGCTCTCCCAAATTTAACAAATAAATACATGCATACAACCAGAAACATACCAACAAGCAGAAGGAAAACTCTCTTTAAATCCACAACCTTACTGAGCCACTGCCATTTTTCTGCTCTTCCCCAGAGCTTACATTTTTGAAACTCTGTTTATATCTGCACTATTCTCCACCTCCCAGTCACTTGTCAACACTCTAACTTGGTTTCTTGCCCCATTACTCCATTGGACCTAGGTCCCAACAACTTCCATGTGAGCTCTCCTTTGTCCTAACACATCTCACCTGTGTTCCGTGGACCACCCTGCTATGATTCTGCTAAAACCATGTGCTCTCCGTCTCATCGAGACCACGTTCTTCTGCTCTCCCGCTCCCTTTGTGGCTATGATTACCAGTGATCTGTGCTGACTTCTCCTAGACAGCATCCCAAAGTTTCGTGTTCTCAGAGTTCAGAAAGAATTGCCCTTTCTTTCTTCTTATGCTTCTTTTTGAGTACCATCGTCCATTCCCGATCCCCTCAAAATGACCTGGGTCTGAGTCCTCAAATGTATATACCCAGCCCAAACTTTTCCTCAAAGGTATCTGTCATTAGATTTCTCAATATCTCATTCTTGACATATCTGAAATGGAATTCATTAATTTACTCTCCAAATTCATTTCCTCCCCAGTTTTCCCTTCTAATTAAACGTTATTAACCAGTTTCTTATATGAGAGTCCAGGACCTACATTTAACATCTCTCTTTCCTTTACTCATAAATATAATTATCAGCAAGTCCTAATAATCTCACCTCTAAAACACGGCAAATTTCTCCATGTCCACTGCAAACCTCCCAGTCTCGGCTGCCACGGCCTCCTGCCCGATTCACTGCGCTACCCTCTCAGTCAGCCTTCTCAGTTGCTCTGCTGATCTCTCCAACTGACTCTCCTCGCAAAATTCAGAGGAATCCTTCATAAACACTCATTACACCACTTACCCATTTAACCTGCTTCAGCGGCTTAACATTACACTTCACCTAAAATCCAACAAGCAACTCCAAGGCCCTGAAGGACCTGGCTCCTATTAACTCTCCAGTCCTCTGCAATCTCCTCTCATCCCATTCCCACCCTCACTCACTGAACTTTGGCATCTCCAAAACCCCAAGCTATTTCAAGCTTAAAACCTTAGCAAAATCTGTTTCTTTTCCTAGAATTACAGTGCCCTGGGACTATACAGGGTTGGCGCTTTCTCTTCATTAAAGTTTCAACCTAAATACCAAATAATCACTGCAGCTTTTTCTCTTCACTGTAGTTAAATACCCCAACTCACATAATTCTAGCTTATGCATTCTTCAGTTTATTTTCTCTTGTTTACTCCCCTACATGTCTGTCTGGTTGCCTACTATATACTCTCCCTTACAGCGTACATGGCATATGGTATTCAGTGATGGAATAAATGAAAGAACAAGACAGGTATAAGCAATTTCCTTTCATTTTTCATGTCACAGAATAGCTTTATAAATAATACTTTTCCAAAACCAAAGAAAAACATTAAAAAAAAATTGAAGATAATTTAACTCAAATCTTATTAAAGTTTCCCAAAAAGTAATTATTTATAATGATGCATTTGTTTTCTTAAGGTATCTAAGGTTTTATTTTAGAAATTGTTCCCTGTTTAGTCTGGATCAAGAAATAATAAAACAAACACAATTTTCTTTTTAGACAGACATTGAAAAGAACAGTAGAACATTTGCATTTTAACTAATTATTTCATGATATTAATATTCAAACTCTTCAAATAGGTTAAGTCAATTGTAGGATAGAAAACACAGGAAATTCATATCCCTTTAATCTGAGTATTTTTCTCTATGTTATTTTCACATTCAATTAAAATAAAAATGAATAGTTGGTTATTATAAAAAGTTTTAAAATCCTATCTTATCAAAATAGAGTGCAAAAAAGAAAGAAGAAAAGAAAGTAAAAGAAAGAACAGAAGGTAGGAAGGAAGGAAGGCAGTCAGTCAGGTAGGCAGGCACAAAGAAAGCCTGATTCAAAGAGACTTTAGAAAAAGTAACAAAAGAATGTTTTATTCATGTAGATATTAATTCATGAAAATGGTATTACTGCAGACTCCCATTCATTTTATATTTTAAGTGAAAATTTTCCAAATGCTTAATTGCATTTTTCTTTCTTTCTGTAAAGTGAATTAAAATGGATGTTTTCAGAAATGCATTCTGAAAGTCAATAGTTTTGGACATAGACAGGAAAGACAGAGTTGTTCTGCAACAGAAATATTACACGTGTAGCCCCTTTTTTTTCCATGCTATAGAAAGGTTATCAAATTCATCACAGAGCTCTATCAGGCTGCCATTGATTTGTTCTCTTTTCCTCAAACTCTGGAACCTAAAGTCTGGGACCCTGAAGAATCACCTTCCTTGCACTACACTTCTGTATCTCCAGTATACACAGCCTGACTGGATTGTCACTTCCCCTGTTTGGCCCCAGGCTCTTTTTAGCTTAAAAAAAAAAAAAAAAAAAAGTAGTAATAGTTTACAACTATCCCCATTTCATCAGAATGAAAGTCTGCCACACTAGAAATAAAAGTAAAAAATACAGAATGATACTGAAGGACAGAAGTTATAAGAAGACCTAATGCAAAAAGGTACCAAATGTAAAAGCAAAACCAACGATCACAAAATCTATTTGTAGGTAAGAGCCATGTATTCAGCATCAGTGAATATTAAATATTTCATCTGTATACGCTTCACTTTGTGATGGTAAAACGTCACTGATAAAACTTTTTTCAATGTGTTGATTCTAACATCGGTCAATGGGCAACAGTAGTCACGGGTTGTGACAAATATATAATGAAGTAATGTAAAATCTTTTCATCTAGTTAGTTTTACTTTTTCCCAGTCAACTAATGTTTCTATACACATTTTCTCAGTTTATTAATAATATTTACTGGCATCAGAGCTAACATCAAGTCAATCACAAATGAAAAATTAATCTTTCAACTTTCAGTTAAGCTTGGCTGATTGAAAGCGGGTATATAGCTTTGCTTCCTTCCAAAGCTCTACTTAAACAAGAATAATGCATTACAATCACAGAGATAAAAAGAACAGGAGAGGAAATAATGGCAGCTAAATGATATTGATATATATTTTGCAGACGACAAATCAATAGAAGCATTACCAGAGGAGAGGAAGCTGAAGACCATGTCCCTGCAGATAAGAAAGACATAAGAAGAAAGTGATTTTCTTGCTCCAGATTCACAGACACGTTTATCCACTAGGTACTATGCAAATGGAGGTAAAGAGATAAAAACTGGGGAGACTGGAAGTGACTTAGAGACCAATTTGGCCTTCAGATCTCCCACCTACCATTCCCATCCAAACAACTTCATCTCCCAAACCCTGGCTTGATCCCAGAGGATAATTCTGTGGAGAAACTGAAACAGAGAGGCTTCAAACTTGGGGTCCCTAGGTACAGCAAAGATCAGGGACAACATTAAATTTAAAGAAAAAAGGATTTTTAGAGGAAGCCTCCATGGACAGTAGCAATACCCAGGCCCCTGGTGCTACTTGGTTCCGTGACAGCTGGCAGCCAGCTTCATGCTTCCTTACCACTCACCGCCACCCTCCCACCCACCACACACATCCCAAAGCAACAGGATGGTTTTTCTCTGGAGAGTCTTTGTGGCCGCAGGGGAAAGTTCTATAGTTGCTTACAGAAATGTTTCCCCCAGTGGGGGAGATCTCTATCCATTCACCTTATATCCTGGTAGACCTACCAAATAAATTAATTGAATTAGTAAGTAAAATCTTTCTAAAAAGAAAAGCCCAAGCCCAAATGGCTCTAACAAATATCTAAGGAAGAAACAATACCAATCCTACACAAACACGTTCCAAAATTACAGTAGGAAAAAAATACATCCCATCTTATTTGATGAGGCCAATATTACCTTGATCCCAAAGTCAGAGAAACATATGGACACAAAAAAAATTTCTTAGAGGCAGATGTTTCTTAGAAACATGCAGGCAAAAAATTTCTTAGCAAAATGATTCCAGCAACATATAAAAAAAGGATTATAGACTATGAAAAAGTGAGATTTATCCCAGAAATACAAGGTTGGCCTAACATCTGAAAATTAACTTATATAATAAAAGCCATATTAATAGAATAAAGAAAAATATCACATAAAAATATCCATAAAAACACACAAAAAGTATTTAACAGAATCCAACATTCGATTCCGATAAAAACTGTCAGTAAACCAGAAATAGAATAGAACTTCCTCAATCTAATAAAGGACATCTATGAAAAAAATCACAGTTAATATGGTTTCTGATGGAAGACTGAAAGCTCTCCCCTGTGATATAGAACAAGGCAAAGTCTGCTTACACTGCTTTAATCCAGCATGGAGGCTATAGCTAGCACACTAATGCAAATTAGTTAATTAATGGCATCCAGACTGGAAAGAAGTAAAACTGTCTTTATTTATAGACTATATGATCCTGCATCAATAAAATCTTAAGGGATTTATAAAAAATATTTTACAAGAATTAATAAATGAGCTTAGCAAGGTCAGAGAATACAAAACCAATACACAAAAATCAATTGTATTTTTATATATTGGCAATGAAGAATCACAAAATGAAATCGAGAAAACAATTTAACTCATAACAATGCCCTAAAGAATAAATGCCTTGGGAATAAATTCAACAAAGTAAGTATAAGATCTGTACAGTGAAATGTATAAAACTTTTCCAAGAGAAATTAAAGATCTAAATAAATGCAGAGACCTACGATGTGCATGGATCAAAACACTCAAAGTTACTAAGTTGACAATTCTCCTTAAATTCATCTATAAATTAAATGCAATCCCTATCAAAATCAGAGCAGGTCTCAAACTTTTTCTAAAGCTACAGTAATTAAGATAGTGTGATACTGCTTAAAAATAGACTAATATTAATAGGTAAGAATAAAGAATCCGGAAACAAACCAAAAATTTTAAAAAAACAAAAAGCAAAAAACCTCCAAAACAAAACCCACCTACATTTATGGTTAAAAGATTTTTGATAAAGACACCGAGGCAAATTAATGGGGAAAGGGTAGTCTATTCAACAGATGGTGGTAGGGCATTTGGTGTTTGGTGGCATGTGCCTGTTGTCCCAGCTACTTGGGAGGCTGAGGCAGGAGGATCATTTGAGCCCAGGAGTTTGAGGTTGCAGTGAGCTCTGATGATGCCACTGCACTCTAGCGAGGGTGACAGAGTGAGACTTTGTCTCGAGAAATAAATAAACAAGTGTAATTTGAAGACATTCAGACAATATTTTGTTTATAAGTAACAGGACTGGCAAGGCAAATATTTCTGATTTTGCTGAAGATGCCATCTACAGCTGTTGAAGAGGCCAGTTCTTGCTTTAAAAGAAAGTATCAATTTCTGGCAGACTTCTCTGTCATGGAATGTTGCTGTCTGTCTCAACCTCTTGGAAACCGTTTGCTCTTGCTGTATACTGTTCTATCTTCTCTTGGAGTTCCTTCCTACATCACTTGCTAACTACAAAGCAATCCAAATACAACTATGAAATCTCCAAGTTCTATTACAGTTTCTCAAAATGGTCTTCCAGGTATAAATTAAAATTTGACTTCAGATGTTTTTAAAACATCATTTTCCTTTATCCAGCACTGTTATCTAGCACTTTTACTTGCACTTTTAGGCTAAAATATGAGACTGCTTTATTTGTTGTTATTAATATTTCATCAGGGTAAGGTTAGTGATTGCGTGTTTTTATTTGAACAATTTAAATTTTGACAGTATAAAATAACTTAGTGTTCAGAACAGTCCAAATTTGCTCCACCTTCTGGATGTAAAAAGATAAAATTCTGACTCGTAGGTCCTTGAACTAGTTTTATTCTTTACATGTTATAAAATAGGAAAGAAAGAAAGAAGAAACAAGATATTAGTAGATACATGCCATTACTACTACCTTTTGTTGTTTCAGCACTGGATGCTTTGGACAGAGGCTCTTACAGGAAATCTTAAATTCCTATTTTTGCTTATTTTGGTGTGTAGGAAGAATTCAATGGAGCGGGAAATGGTCAAACACAAAATGTAAGAGGTTACAAATGCGAGCTTCTGAACGGAACACTTTGGACAGAACACTGCAAAGTTGAATCTTGAACTCCTAAGAATATTTTTGTTTTTAGACAGTCTCACTCTGTCACGTGGGTAAAGCGCAGTGGTGTCATACAGCTCACTGCCATCAAATCTCCTGGGCTCCAGCGATCCTCCTGCCTCAGTCTCCTGAGTAGCTGGGACTACAGGCCCCACAGCGCCCAGCTAATTTTCTCTATTTTTAGTAGAGACAGGGTCTCTCGCTCAGGCTGGTCTGGAACTCCTGGCCTCAAGCGTTTCTCCTCCTCCGCCTCCCACAGTGCTAGGATTACACCACTCAAGCCCCTGGCCAGGCCACTCTTGAGAACTTAACACTGACCTGCAAGCGTGGGGGACCACTGGGTCCAGGAGCACCACGCCTATTTCTTCAAAGAGGTGCTTGCCATTTGGGTCATTTTAAAAATCATCATTTGAAAGGACTGTGAAATTGTTTCAGTGAATTATATAAAATTCTTTCTCATAAAATTTTGAAGTGTATTTTATGTAAATTGGCACATTTACATAAAACAGCCTTTCTATAATGCTTAAAATAGCAAAGGCTCTGGAAACTAAATTGCTCCAATTGAGGTAGATGTACCTGTTCATTCAAAAATGGATTTACATGCATTTTTTCATGCTAGAGAAAAGGTACCATCTCTACCTTGGAGCATCATTTCTTCTCTGGAGGCTCAGGCCTTAATTTCTGAAAGCAGAAAATTTTGTTTGTGGGCTCTGGGCCTGAAAACTATTTCTTAAATAAGAGGGATAATATTCAAAATAATTTTCACCTAAATCATTAATACAAAAATGAAAGGCTGCATGCTTTTGGACAATGACAGCTTTGAATTTCGCTGTCTGTCAAAGTTCACCCATATTTTCAAGCAAGCTTGCATAATGAAGTGATGATATTTTATATAAATATCCTTTAGTTAGATTTTGTAGTGTTTTCTCTTGATTTACAACTTTAAATAACTATTGGCCTATCTATGCAGCCAAATATGATGGTGAAGAGACTAATTTTTAGACCTGGCCTGAGAGTTTTATTCAACTGTACCAGTTACCAGCTATGGAACTTGAGTATATTATTTCATCTCTCTGGGCCTCAATTTGTTTTACTATAAAATGGATAAAATAAACACACTTGCCTCATAATATTTTTGTGATGATTAAAAGAGATGCTGTGTTTATAGAATTCAGTATAATGCTGAGAATACATAATAAAACACTTCATAAATGGTAAGCTATTTTCTCTGAGACACTGAGAGAATTATGTATTCTAAAGTTTAAATTTATATACATATAAGGAATGAAAGATTGTCTTGGATATAAATATTCATTTCAATGAGAATCTTTCTTACAGTGATTTTTAAATGTTTTTTCTTTTGTAAAATTGTTAGATATTTCATAATTGTGTCAATGTTTTTCATATTCTTAAATAACATACTGTTCACCAAATTAAAAACAATTCTTGGCTAAACAATTAGAGATACAAGAAAACTACAGACTAAATATTTATCAGTGAGCTACCACGGTGAAGCATAACTCATTTTATTTTTAAGAATGGATTTTAAAATATTGATCCTTCTATTTCAAAAAATGATAACAATTATTTTTAAGCATTCTTAAAATATCTCATGTATCAGTGTATAAATTTTAAATGGTTATATAAAAAACATGCCCTATTTACAAACCTGAGTGGTAATATTAATTAAAAGACCACCCACTTTGTTGCATTAACTAATAAACATCCTGAAGTCCAAGGTAAGCCAACATGGAAAAGGAAATGTAAACTACCATAAAAATCAGTTAACTGAAGGAAGGAATCATTATAAAAGAAGTTTGAAAATATTCTATAATTACATATTTAACATAGAAATGTTAAACTTGAGAAGTTTCTCAGATCAATGAAATATAGATTATCTGGATTTATTTTGATGTTTCTAAAAAAATTTATATCTTTTAGTGTTCATGTAGTTTATGTAATGTTCAAAATCAAAAATATTTGAAAAAAAATCCCTTTTCTTCACTTGATAAAAAGCCCTTCATTTGCAGTATAAACTTGTGTTGTGAACAGAATAATCATAAGAAGAGTCTATTTACATAATTTTTATAGGCAGCTTTCCATTTTTTCCCTATAAAGCCTTCCTTGGTTTCATTAGTCTTTACACATTATAAAACAGGAAAGAAAGAAAAAAGAAATAAAATATTAATAGATATATGCCATTACTGCTACTTTTTGTTTCAGCACAATTGTTCATAACTTATTTTCACCATATTTTATTCCACAGTGATTATTTACAAATCATCCATGTTTTTAATTCACATTATATGTATAATATATAATTACCAAATTTAGTTTAAAATATATTTATCTACCTCTTTAAGCTGTAGAAAGCAGAAGATGAGCAGAATACATTTTGCCAAACGTAGAGATACTGTGTCACAGCTTTCAGTTGCTGAATAAAGGCATATTGGTTATGATGACAATGATTTGAACAAATTGAATAAAATATCTACTTGAAAGAATAAGATGCTAGATCCAGGCAAAAGTGAGAATAAACTGCTTGAAATCATGAAAGGCTTTGAATTTGCTTAAGAAATAAAATAAAACCAGATAAGTAAGGGGTTGACTCTTCCAATCTAAATGCTAGGCTAACAAGAAGTTACGTTTAGTAATTTCAGTACCTTGGGATGGACAAGTGACCAAGGAGACATTTTGCACAAAGTGTGCACTAGGCCAAAGTGCCACAGCATCTAGTGGAAATCAACTTTCAAGAGTTTAAAGTCACTTTGTGCATCACCTTATGAAACAATTAAGTAACAGGAGCTTTGGTAGATACCACATTTAAATTAAGTGGTGCCTGGTAGTTTCCACATCGGTTTACAGCTTGATGGTGGGAAGGTTGGTCGTGAAAATCACCCTCAAGCCTACTTAATTCAGAGCAGAAAATGTAAGTGAGCCTTTGTATTTCTCTGCTTAGTTGTGTAAGGATTTTGTCTGCAGAGGCCATAAGAGGGACTGGGAACATGCCAAAACCACAGGTTTGAAATTGTTTTCAGAACACAAAAGAAAAAAATTATCTCATTATTATGTTATATAAACACTTTGATCAAAACTAGCCTTCCCTAGTAATTCTAGGAATACTCACATTATTTACTAGACTTGGCTCCAAATGACTTTAATTGTTTTTATATTTGGCATAATTCAGCCGTCCCCAACCTTTCTGGCACCAGGGACCGTTTTTCATGGAAGACAATTTTTCCACGGACCAGGGCGGGAGGGGATGGTTTCAGGATGATTCAAGTGCATTACATTTGTCATGCACTTTATTTCTATTATATTACATTGTAATGTATAATTAAATAATTATACAATTCACCATAGGTTGGGGACCCCTGATTTAGATTATTCAGAAGAAAAAACTGCCACAGGTCATGGAGACATTTTAAAAAGTAAATATCCCAAAAATATCTTAAGCAAAAACAAAATTCACATTTGTCCCAAGTTCAGATACTTTTTTTTTCACTGCAAGTGAAAGAATTCTTTACATATAGTAGAACTTCAGTTAACACTTAGTGTTTAAAGTAAATAACTCAATAATCAAGGAATGCATAAATAGCAAATGCTCAACAAATGTTTGTTGTATAAAGTTATTATCCATTAATTAAGAAAGTCAGTAAGAATTCTCCGGATTTGAAAGATAAAGCAAAAAGAGAAAGTTAAAGGATAATTAGCTTTATATTCTTAATTTACCAATTATTTTTTATCAGTGTAATTATTCATTGTCCAATAACTCCTATGAATTGTTTCTTTTTTACCACATGGAAAAGTCCAGGTACTTATTTTTTAAAACAAAAGCTCCATTTTGATAGTTTGTCTATAAAATCATCTTACAGTGTGTTGGAAAGTTACATAACACAGGGAAGGTTGTGTTTGTTACACTTACATCCTAACATTGCAGCACAGAAACATTCTTATTGTACAGAACAGGAAAAAAAAAATGCTTGGTGCTAATTTCAGCTGATTTAATTGCTGGAATAATGACTTAATTTATGTAAATCACTTTTGTGCCCGGGGCTATGTGAGCTGGCCTATCAACAATGATGAAAATTGTACTGAAACACTCCATACGCACACTAAAATCTGAAAAATCCAGGCCAAAGAGTCTACTTAGGAGCTTGATTTATCTGGTATGGTTATCTTTAGTATCACAGCAATTGGGAAACTGCCAAATAGCTACTGAATTATGCTGCGCATGTGATGCCTCAGACCTCTAGATCTTAATTTTAAACTAATAAAGTACACAGTGTTCCCTACATACTAAAACACATTATGCTGTGGATAATAAAAAAAAGATAAAGTGTAACCTTTACTTGAAAACCCATTTAATGTGTATTGTAAATTGAAATGTTTGGTGCAACTGTTACTGATTGTACTGTTCATTAGGAAAAAAAAAATCTGAACTGCAACCAAGATCTACATAATGGAAATGAAAGGTTTCTTGGTATATAGCCAGAGTTAGGAAAAAAAGATACAAATGATAGGGCATTAAATTAATTCTCTTATTTAGTTAAGTATTCCTTCTTTTTCTTCTTTCCTCCATCTCGTTCTTCTTCATATACTTAAGTGTATGACTTAAAAGGAAGATCATAAGTTTGGTATCACATAAATCTTGGCTCAAACCCTATTTCCTCTGCTTTCTTTATGATTTATCTTCAAATAATTACTAATAATCATTCTGAGTCTCAGCTTTATTATGTTTAAATGTGTTTCACAATGATTATCTTTAGGGTTGTTCTAAAGATTAAAATGCTCAATATGTTTCATAATGACATATCATTATCTTCATGCATTTTGTTACCACAAATTTGTAAGTTATAAAATTCTAAAAATCAACTCTAATCTTAATCAATTCTGTTCAAATCCCTCATGACTGGTGGTGTAAATCTGTAATGATGTGAAAGTCTAAACATTAAATTTATTCCCAACATTTTAATTATGTGGTAAGAACTGGGCCAGCTGCTGGAGATGGCAGGTGGAAAATGTCTCCTAATTTGAGACACTAGTGACGGTGATATAAGGAAATATTACAATGATAAGCAACTGAGGTCAGGTGACTACAGAAAGGAGCCCATATGGGTGCTGGCTCAAAGGAAGAGGAAGAAACAGAAACTGAAGGCCAGACTCAACAAAGGACTGGCAACCCAGCTAAGTAAGAAAAGCAAGAACAGATTCAGAGGGAAGGTCAAAAGGTGAACATGGGCAAACACCCACATTGAGCACTGCTGGCAACTCTCCTGGAACATTCTCAACTTCTTGGTGTCCCTGGGAAGGCCATTTGCATTCAAAGGATTGAGGACAGAATAGATAGTAGGAGCTTGTTTTCAAACCATCTATTTTCATATTAATAAAATAAAAACGCTGCAACTATTTGAGACAAGAGAATCTGTACTACAGTGTTTATGTAGGTATTTGATATGCCCTGCTTATTAATAAAAACTGACATGACACCCAATAAAAATTACACAATCAAAAAGTAAAGCTAAATGATTAAAAGCCTTGCAATGACTATAGACAAGAGACAAGATATATCGTGTATAATTATGTAGTCATTATATATAAATAATATATAAAAAGTATAAAATAGTAATATAATCTATATAAAACAATATATATTATAATGGTATATAAAATAATATATAAATTATATAATATGTATTATTATAATAGTACAGATAGATATCAATATATATGTCTGATGCTCCAGGGTTGTGAATATTTGGCTTAAATCTCTCCAACTGCAATGGCCTGTTAGTTTATATTTCTATTGTCTGACTCATAGAAATGACAAATGTGTAAAGGCATTTAATAACACATGTTATTCAGTGATTTTAAAACATGCATTCTGTAATAAATATTGCCTTTCTAAGTTCTTCATAATACCTCAGCAATGTAAATGTGGAACAAATACCATTCCCAACCTGGGACCCCAAGTCTTTACCCTATACTTAAGTCCACATTAACTCATCAAAATTTTGATTTCCAAAAATTCTGGTCACCATTCAGAAAGGGAAAAATAGGTGCAATGCCAAGAAACCTTTCTTACTATATTTGAAAAGATTAGTTGTCCATTCTGAAATTCATTTCCTGACTCAAAACTTCTCATGCTTATAGCGTTAATAAAATTTGAATCGAGTAAAAATCCCATCTTAAGAAAAAAAAGTCACTTTATATTGAAAATGTTTGATGGTGATAAATCCTGGATACTCATTCCTGTGAATCCACTGACTGTGTTTGGCCATAAAGTCACTGGCTGTGTATTTATTTTAGTGAGCAAAATTGTACAGTATCAGCCTCCACTTTATAAACAGACTTAATTTATCGTTAAGTTTTGAGCTAGAATATAGAGGATGCTAAGAAAATCTAGAAAATCCAGGGCATTAGGAACACAATTTAACAAGAAAGAAATACCCTATTTTCATAAGAAACCTAAAGTGTCCAGGGATAACTTCTCCTTATGAAATAGCAAGGCTCTTCTCTGAATAAAAAAGCAACTCTCCATTCCCTTTACAACGTAGGGTCCGAGTGAGGCAGTGTAATAGGCATAAAAGTACGAAGTTCAGGAAGACAGGGCCTCTTCCTTTGGGCCCTTAGGACCAAAAATGGTGCTTATCAAGAGAGATTTCAGCATCTCATCCCAGTATTTTGGTAATACTCATGTAATGATAATAAAGTCATTGATGAGGAAGAGGATATCAATAAGCATAAGTTTATTACAAAAGTAATAATTATTACTATTTTTATTGTTTATAACTGGAGTCTGTGCTAGTTTTTCAAAAATACACTATTACTTTTCCTACAACAATATTTCAAGGTAGATAATATTGCTTTATTTTATAGGTGAGGAAACTGAGGCTTAGGGAAAGGTTAAGATAATAAAGCTTATACAGAAAATACATAGGAAAGAGAAGATTCAAATCCATATTCCTATGATTCCTACACTATATTACAGAGCCTGTGCTATTTATTCCATACTATACCATTTCTATACTAAGTGTAGAAAGCACTAAATTCTATCACTTTATAATCAATCCCTAGTTGTAGTGCCATCTTGATAACTGGGTGCTGACCTTCCTTACCTTTTCTATCTGAATCCTTCTCCAGACAACCAGCTTTCTACTGATCCATAATAGAGACTGTCACAAGTGCTAGTAACTCTGACCCAGGTTTCTAGGACAGAGAGTCCTGAACCAAACAGCAGCCACATAGTCTTGGGGATTTCCTAATGCCACCTTTTTCTTGAATCCCTCGGGAAGCTTTATCAATTCCTTTATGAGTCACCCAGTTGCTATATAAAAACGACTTGCCCGAACATCCACTTCTGCTACTCTATCAGTGATTCTAAAACTTTTGTTTAAAAAAATACATATAAATATATTTCTTTTTTTGTTAAAAAATATAAACTCCAGGTCCATCTCCTGTAGATTCTGATTTATTAATTCTGCATCATTTGACAAGCAGGCATTCCACGATTTGGCTCTTGGACCATTTATGCAACAGCATTCCCTGTACAGTGTGTCCTACCTGAACCTGTCAGGAACTGTGGGTTTATCTTTCTTCTCCATTGCCTGCCTAAAGGATGGCCACATCTAGTTCTAGAAACTATCATGTTAGACAACATCCCCAAATACTGAAGCAAACATTGGCCTACCAATAACGCATGGGAAAAATTCTGAGTATTTTAGGCATGGGCAGGTCTAACACAAGCCAAAAACGTGATGCCCTACGAAAGCTGTACTGAGGCCTGCTTGTGTCTGCCCAGGCCAGATCGTAGATGGAGCACCATGTTCAATTGTATTTACATTTTAAGACAGAAGGCAATGACCCAGATGAGAACAACGGTGACAGTAAGAGTACTACAAGACCATATAAAGCATTGTTAACAGTGCTAGAGATATGTGTCATGGGAAATACAAACCTAAAGGAAGACATGATATCTTTTTGCAAATAATTATTGTGCCAAATAGTGGAAGACTCTTCTATCACTTGAGATACACAGCCAGAACCAGTGTACAAAGGCAAAATTTTAGTTCATTGTAAGAAACAGTTTTCTAAGATCTAGGCCTTTCCAATAATATAATGTAAGGGAGTGAGGTCAACCTCAATCAGAAGCCAGGTAACTTGTGAACAATAGTGAGGAAGATACCCGGTCAGGGATGGTGGAGAAAATATTAGTATCAGAAGATAATACCACAGGTCATTTTCTATTTATTAATAACCAGCTGTTTCCACCATTTTTATAAATAAGACAAGTAAGGTGTCTCTTTGGCTCACAAAAATACCTTGCTCCCACCCTGGCTAAGTCTGTGCCACCTTTCTGCTCTCTGCCTGTACCTGACTGGTCAGGGGTAGAGAAAATTAGCCTGTGCTAGGCCAATAATGCCCACCCTTATGGGAATTCCAAACTTGTAATGGAAAACACAGAGCTGGACAGTCTTTGGACCCGAATGACCTGAATACCAATGTGTCAAGAGAGATATGTGAAGTTTACTGCTGGTGTCTAAGAACAGCTAGGAACCTTCCAGAGTCTTGGCTCTGCAGTTTTTCCTTGGTTCTCAGCAGTATAACAGTGTCAGTTTTTTAAAGGGAAAAAAAATCCCTTTTAACTTAGTTAATAGTTTGTAAGAGTCAGTTTCTATTTCTTGCTGAATAATCTATTTTTGAAAATCTCCCCCTCTCGCTCACAATTCTTATATTTTATTGATGTATTTTCTCTCTTGGTGCTTATATTTCGGAAAATTGTGCAAGTTAGCGTATATATGATAAAACTGTAAGCTACATAGCCTTTAACTGATCAACCCTGTGATTTCTAGTATGAGTAGAGCAACAAAGAAGAAGTTGGTTTGCAATATTAAAATTCACAATAGCACACAAACAATATTAAACCCCTACTGAAATTCCAAGCCACCACAACAATTACCAAAGGTCACCATGCATCAGTTACTCCCATAAAGCCACTAAAGAGAAGCAGATGCCAGATGTTGATCAACTCTTATTTGCTGAATTTATTAACCAGATGCAGAAATTTACTTATTGCTTGAGTGGCTTGATACCACAGAGACATGCACTTTAAGAATATGCAGATACAGAGATTAAACAGCATCACTTGACTACGCATTGTGCTGCAAAATGACAACGCATACCAAGTAAGTGGTGAGCCTCTGATTCATGTCTCCCATTTACATAATTCAAAGCTTTGACATCATGAAAATCGATCATGGGACTGTATCCTGTTACATCATGCATAAAATTTAACAGTGTGGTTATATAAGCTTTGAAAATAGGAGTATAGGGAAATGAGGTGCACTTAAAAACTAATCAAGATAGATGCAAAGTGCAGTTATGAACTGGATATGTTCTTCTTCACCAGTGCTGTGTATTAATATAAACTGATTTGAATTATTTATACATAAATGATGATGCCAAACTTGTGAATAAATAAGTAAAAATAGAGACAGAAATAAATTAGACAAAAATGAATCCTTTTTCTACAAAGAAATATCACAATCAGTCTTCATTCAAAATGTACCAGGAATGTGATGGCAAACTCTGGGTCAGTAGCAAACCTTGGACTCCTTAAGTACACCATGTATAATAAATAACAATCAGGTTCTGCTTCATTAAGCAGCTTATACGGAGGGAGGATGAAATGAGGGTCAGAAGGGAGGAAGATGCTGACTTAAACCAAACAATAATTACTTTGCTTACATATACTTGGAGTTTAGTCTAATATTTTTAAAAATATTTCAAATTGTAAATCAAATATATAAAATTTAATTTAAAATATTAATATAATTCCCTTGGGATTGTTACAGGTTTTTAAAATATGGATTGACACATTTAAAGTGTATATCAAAACTCCTGGAAATTTTAGACTATACCAAGATTGCACTGAATTTGTTTTGTGTGGCCTCCACATACGTTTCATTATTAGGTGATGACACATATAAAATTTGTTTTAAAATAAGAGAAGATTTTTCTGTGTTTTAGAAATAACTCATAGATAACTGTTGAAGTAAAGAATAATTACTTTACTGTAGTAAATAACAAAGCAAACTGACATAGAATAACATACAGTATGGATGGTGCCAGAATAAACAAAGACCTCAATCCAAATTCGAGTTTTGCAGGGTTCTACGCTATAAAATCTATTATACTTGCAGCTGTTACCTAACCTCATTAAGCCTCAGTTTCTTCAACTATGAAATGAGAACAATAATATTCATATCATTAGGTGGCTTGTGAATTAAACATAAAAAGGTAATCAGTACAGTGTATGGATATTTTAGGTACTAAGTATGCAGCATAAGTATAGAAAGAAAGGAAAGAAAGAAGAAAGAAAGGGAGGAAGATTGCTTGATTTGGCACTCATATGCATCCAAGAATATGACAAGTATAAAACTGCACTCATTTAAAACTGAGTCTTCCAGGAAAACAACTGTCCAGAATAAAGCCCTAAATTCGGTATCAAAGAAATGCTCTGTGAGCATCATTCACATACTATTACTTTAATCATAAACCTTTGTTAAAACTCTTTAGCAAAGTTAAGTGATAAGAACTTTAAACAGAAGTTTCCAAACATAATTAAATATTTTCTTGGTATATTCTACCCAGAAATTTAAAAATGCACTCATACACTTTTGAAAATTCTTTTAAAAATTACTTGAAGAAATATGGCAAACGAATGAGAGTTGAAATGTTTCAATACACAAGAGTAGAGAAGTCATGTTGCAAAACGGGCTCTGATCAACAAAACCACCCAAGATAAAAATTCATCTAAATAATTGGGTAAGCCCATCGTATAGCAAGATGAAAGTTCTTATTTTTCTTGAAAGAAAAAATTTATAATGCAAAGAATTAACGTGATATTCTCAATCTCGACATGGATAATGTTAATGAAGACTGAGAGTGGGTGGAAGTTAGAGGAAAAATTAGAAGCTGACTTGGTCTCAAATAGGGAATATTCAAAGATGTTGAGTTGCTTAGGTCTGACAATAAAGAGGAAAACAGGCCACTGGATACTACTGGAAATCTTAAAAATACTCTGCTCCCCTTTCCCCACTGGCAATTAAAAAGCTTAAAAAACATGGAAGATATACTCAAAGAAAAGAATAATCCAACTGTAAGAAAAGGGAAATTACAGTGTTGAAAAAATCAAATTTGAGAGACTGTTTATTCATATTAAATATAAATGCTTTGATGTGCTCCTTTGATGCCAAGGTATTTAATAAATAATTTTTATTTTTTTAAAAAGTCAAATTTTACAGACTTTTTAGCCCCTTTATTCTCAACTTAATTATTTACCCATAAAATGATCTTCATTATCTACAATTAGGCTTCTCAGGATAAAAATATTTTATTTTTTCTATCATATATTAATCTATATATTTAACATTTAATAACAATAAAGTTCATATCACTTAATTTCATATCTTGAATGTGAGGTACATATATGTATGCAAAAACATTTCTAAAATATATAAAATATAAAACTTTTAATAGCATAAAAAAATCTTAGTAGTCAAATAGATACCAAAAATCCAATTTAGAGTCATTAAATTTGACAACTGAAATTGAGATAGCATGTCACTGCCTCTCGTTTTATGGATTAGAATTTGACTCAATTTGTTAAGTGATTTTTCTCTATAATAACATGGATCGGTAGTAGCAGAAGCAAAAATAAACTCCAGAACCCCTACTTAACTAACCCACCATGTGTTCCATTATGCAATATATTTCTTTTCTTATCAAAGATTTCATCTTTAAAATACAAAAAAAATCACTTTTAACACTACATTGAATGATTAAAAATTACAATGTAAACATTTATAAAAATTTATGGCAAAATGCAATATTAAAAGAAAATAGATCAGTAAACAATCTGGAATTAATAGGAAATTTGAAAGAACTAGAAATTTTTGATTTCTAAAATTAAATTTTAAAAGTTTTGAGAAAAATGAAAAAGTAAAAGAAATATTGAACACTTTATGAGTTAATCCTTACAGGAATCATGACGATACTGGGTACATGCAGAACGATTAATTATTAGTCTGACCTCTGAAACTAAATGCAAGGAGGTTGTTTAAATAAATGAGGGCCCTTATTATGTTCCAATATATCATTAACTATGATAACATGGGTTTATCAAACACACACGTGATAAGATATGATTTAAAAAAACTATATGGTAATTACAAGAATAACACTTCAAACAAAATGACATTTGTTTTGAAAGTTTGAAATAGATTAAAAATGATATTCTATATACTCTAAAAAAAGTTTATGTAGCAATATTAATGGCAGTAAGAAAAAAATTTAAGACATCATGCACGAAAGCGATCACAATATAGTAACTGAGTCTACTACGAAGCCATTTCAATTATAAACCTGACATCATGGCCTCAAATCTAAAGAAATTAGACGTCTAAAATCTCAGTAAGAAGCACAAGTCTAGTAATTACGAGAAGATTCAATGTAAATTTACCAAGTTTCTTCTCATAGATTATACGGACTCCTGATCACAAGTCAAAAATGGCATACTTTTCAGATACACAAGAACAATATTTATAACAATCCACTGAGTCCCAAAAGATCTTAAACAATTTCAAAGAATTAATATCTTACAGAACAAGTGTTTTGACCATGATGCAACTAAAGTAGAAATCACTAATTAAAAGATATGGCACACAAAAAAATCTGTTTATGTTTGAAAACTTAAAAAATCCATGGGTTATAGGGGAAAACCCAACAGTAACAAAAAAGAAAAGAAAAGAAAAAGAAAACCAGAACTTTACAATCAAAGTGCCACTTTTTCAAACTTGTGGGAAGAAGTTAAACAAATACATAAAATACATTTATTAAAAACCATAAGACTAAATACAATAACTTCAAGTTTAGTTCACTTCAAGAGATAGAAAAAGAATGAGAATGTACTCAAACAATCTAAAAGGAAGGATATAATCAAGACAGCAGCATAAAGTAAGGAATATTAACACAGGAATAAGGAGGGTCAGAAACCAAATGATGTTCTTTGAAGAAACTAAAGAGTAAACAGTCTTCTAATGAGAATAATCAAGAACAAAAGAGAAAAATCACAAAAACTTTGAGGATTGAAATGGGGATAACTATTGATACAGTGGATAGCAAAAATCACAAGGGAACGCTATGAGTATTTTCATACAAATAAATTTGAAAACTCAGATAAAATTAATGACTTTTTTAAGAAAATTTAAATGACTAAAATTGAAGGCTTCTCAACCTGGTAATTGACAAAGGATTAGTATTCAGAATGAAGGAAGGAAGGAAGGAAGGAAGGAAGGGAAAAGAAAAGAAAAGAAAAGAAAAGAAAAGAAAAGAAAAGAAAAGAAAAGAAAAGAAAAGAAAAAAGAAAGAAGGAAGGAATTCTAAGTTTCATATGGAAATACAAAAATGTGCATTGCAACATTAACTGCCGTAGCAAAATGTTTAAAGCAAACATAATCTCCACCTACCAGAGAATTGTTAGTCATTGCATATGCAATAGATTTCTATATGTGCACTAAGGCCTATAGGCATTAACAGGGTTTAATTTTTAAAATAAAACATTAAATATCGCAAAAGGGAAATAACATGTTGAAGAATCCATGTACAGCATGACATAATTTATAAAAATTTGTATATATAGACCAAGGATAGGCCCATGTTTGTTAAAAGTACAAAAACATGCCAAAAATATACACAGCAAATTCAGAATATTGGTTAACTTGGTAGAAGGGGAATGAGATTTATGAAGGTTTACACAGGGGTCTTCAATTTACCTGTAATATTTTCTTTCTTAAGAATAGTATCTGCAAACATAAATCAAAATGTAAAGATTTGATAGAGCCCAGTCATTGGTGTGTGAGATTTTTAGGTCTCTTTCCTCTTTTGTATATTTAGAATATGTCACAAAAGAAAAAGAAATAATAATTAAATGGGTAAACTTCACATTCCATGTTATGTCTTTCTGCTTCTACAAAATATAACTAACACGATAAGCCCTACCTAACTTACATTCTACAAAGTTCAATACACAATTATTACTAAAAGACAATGATGCATTTCTTAAAAATTTCCATTGAATTGTGTTAAAATTTTCAAACTATATCTTTTCCAGTATGACTATTTCAATATTCTCAATATTAAACTGAAGGCTTCCATACAGTTGATGGAGTTCTTTGAAATTTTAAAGCACTAAACAAGTGGAAAACAGACTGCCCAGACTGCAGTAAGATGCCAGGGAAACAGAGGGCACACTTTGTATGGAGAATGGAGCGTGAAGAGTCAATCTTCCTCTCGCAGTGGTGTGGCTTTGACACAGCTCATACTGGCACTCCTAATGGCCCTTGACTTTCCATAATTGAGTGTAATAGAGACAAGGCCCTCTGGCTTTAAAGGTACTAATGATGTTGCCAACGAAAACTCATCTTCTCCTCTCCTCAGTGTTCGAGAGGAGCAGAATACCATTTAGATAGGAAGGAATGAAATGCAAACAGAATCATTCTTTCCATTCACTATTAAAATGGAGAAATGCCGTGTGAGTCTTTAGTCAGTTCAACAGTCATGCAAAGATGAGGGCATTCTCTAATATAAATTTCCCATATAAGATGCATATGTGCACATTTTATAGAACGCGAAAGGTACGTCTCACTTTCAATTAAGATACAAGACTTTCCCACAGAAGAATTGTACCTCGGCTAATAAAAAGGGAGGCTCTATAGCAAAAGTTCCTGGACTTCCAAGTCCACCGGTTATGCCATGTACTGGCAAGATCTGTAACTTTTAGAAGTTTCAGTATCCTGGTTTGTAAAATGACAACAATACTTACGTTCTGATGTTATTTTAAGGACCCAAACCACAGCACACAGCATATAGTATGCATAATTTTAAATGGTTAAATTGCAATTTATTGATGGAGGGCAGGAACTAAAATGCACAGAAACAGGTCCAAAACAGCTAGGTGACATTAATAGCAATTCACTAAAATCCATAAGAAGGAAAAATTTTCACAGAGCTCGGCTTTCCCTGATCCTCATCTATCTCCAGCCTGATTCTGCTGAAATACTAAGTGACAGGTTGCCACCGTGGCACTTATGGGCTGTTTGATAGTAGCGCTGTCTAAAAATCAAATGGCAAACTGTTTACTATTTTTTTTTCCTGGTTTTATTTTGGGGAGGGCCAGGAAATGGCAGAAGGTGTCAAGGAATGATGTCTGCAGGATAAAAAACTTGAGCACCAATGCTTTATGCACAGGGCTTAAGAAGGGAGAAGCCAGCAGCTACACCTTATGGAACTCATTAGCTGTGTGGATTCCTCACCCATGAGTCCATGGTGCCTCGAGCAGTGCTACAAAGCTGCTCAGCGGGCAGCTCTGTTGGTCACTGGCAGCTGGGATGACCCTTTCATCAGAGGCAGTTTGTTCTTTTCTGTGACCCAAAAGAGTCTTTGCAAATATCAGGACAGACACAAAGGGAAGAAGAAGACACAGAATACTATTTTACCAGTTTTAGGAAAGCTAGACTTACAAGTTTTATAACTCCCCCCAAGTGGAGGATGCAGAGAAGTTTAATATCTAACAGTCCACTGAAGTGCTTTTATTCCCACATAAATGAACTGTTTAAAAATATTTCTAATTAAGGCATAGAAAAATGCAATTTAAAAATGCATGATAGAAAAATAACAATATCCTTTCTCACCCTTCATAAACAGTCAATCTTTTAACACAGAGTTATGACTTATTTATTGTACATATTATACTTAGCTTGATTCAGAAATACTCACAAATCTATAAATCGACTAGAATCATGTGGCTAAATTTCTATCTTTTGAATATTTGATTTCTGAGATTACCTCTTTGACACTACCATTTGCTAACAAAGCCAGGTATCTTTTATAGCTCTGGAGGTGAAAAGTCCGAACTGGTTCTCACTGGGCTAACATCAAGGCATTGGCTGAACCAAGACCAAGGTGTCTGGCAGGGCCTTTGCTGAACAGAACCCAGTCTTGCCTTCTCAGCTTCCAGAAGCTGCTCACATTCTAGACTCATGGTCTCCTTCCATCTGCAAGGCCAGCAATGACCAGGTGAGTCCTTTTCACACCACATCACCTTGAATGTGACTGTCTAGCCTCTCTCTTCCCTTATAAAATCCTTGTGGTTACACGGTCTCCCTGCCCCCACATACTCCAGAATCACAGTCTTTCCATTGCAAGATCCTTAATGTAACCACACCTGCGAAACTCCTTTTGCCATGTAAGGCAACACATTCACGGGTTCCAGGGAGTAGGACATGAACATCTTTGGGGTCCATTATTCTGCTTACCACAGGTGGGTTTAAGTTATCAAAAAAACAATGTATTTATACCAGTGCGGGATGGAGATGAATAAACATAGGAAAATATAGAGACGTTTCCTAGGCTTTCTACTGGTAAGTCCTCAAGAGGTCTCTTATGTATTATATAAAAATATAACTTTCTCAAAAATATCTACAATTCCTAAAATACAGACTGTCCCAGGGTCTACACTAATATATACATTCAGATAGAAATCAATTTACTTACCATCTGTATATTCTATCTCTACTATTACATCTAAATAATTCCTATATTTTATAGTTTTCATTTAGCTACTTTTCATCTGTTGGGCCCAATTCATATATATATGCGTATATTCAGAAATACATGCAAATTACAATACATACAGGGGTAGTTTAGAAGACCCTGTTAATAGCCTGCCTATATGTCAACGTCCTCACTATTTTGGTAAATCGCAGTCCAACTTCTATGTGTCATTATCTGCATTTCATTGCCTGGGTTTTTGCTGTTACTACTAGAACTCATACTGCCCACTTACGGCAGGCAGGACATGCCAGGAATTACGCTCCTCAGAGCAGCCCTCAGCCAAAGATTAACAAGAGTTTGTGTATAAACAAAAAATGTAAATATCTTACCTCCTTACTCCGTAGCTGGGATAACTCTGAGTCGCCTGTTCCATACTGTCTCGCAGCGTTCCCCATAGAATTAAACTCACAGTGGAAGCTTGCTTGATAATGCACCACTTATCAGGTCCCCTCCCATCCTGTCTCATTTTATCACTTCCCTGCCAGTGTCCTCTGGGATCACCTTCCAAGTAAGCTCCTTGCCTCAAATCCCTGTCTCAAAGTCTGCTTCTAGGGAAACCCAAATTAAGACAGTCAGAAATATTTACAGATAATTCTCATCATCCCTTGACATGTTATATAAATACTAAACTACAATGCATCCATAATCCCACTGATACACACATATTCATATTCACATAACTAGGTATACCCAACCCATAAGTTCATATCTTTAAGATGAAGTTATTACTACATTACTGTTTGACTACTCTGATATTTTAGGTTGATGATTCAACTAAACAGATGTATAACATATCTAGTTAATTAATGCATAATTTATTATATAAACACTATATTCCTATGCCAGAGATTATTTTGTAGACATATGATTTGATATAGTAATTTAACAGAATAACTTGGCACATGGGAACATAACGTGGTATAGTAACTTAATACAATAACTAGGCACATGGAAACATAACATGGTATAGAGGTTAAAGACTATAGGTAAAGCTCTAACGTCTGGCAGACCTGGGTTTGTATTCTAACTCTGCCACTGAGCTAGTCTGATAACCCTGGGCTTACTTCCTTAATCCTTGATTTTTTTAAATCTATTAAAAAGTAATAACATACTAAACTTATATTGATAATCTGAGATTACATGAGATAATATTTTCTTGTTTAATAAAATGTACCAAACGATTATAAACGTTTCTTCAATGTCAGAAATAATTCTATGTTCTAGGCATTTAGCCATGAGCAAAACACTTCAAAGCCTCTGGAGTTTCTACTAGGGAGACAGAATCGATTAAGAAATACAACAATAAATAAAAAAGAAAATGAAGTGGTGATGATGATACAGTGAGGGTTGTGGCAGAAACCGGGTGGCTACTTTAGAATGGATAAGAAAGGGAGGTCCTCTAAGGAATTGATACTGAAGCTGGAACTTCAACAAAAAAAAGGACCAGCTGTGCTTACCTAAGGAAGGACGCTCCAGGCTCCACGAAAAGAACATTTCTACATGGCCCACAAACAGAGCTATAGTCTCTCGAAAAAAGTGGGTGTGGCATAGTGTGGGAGGGAGGAAGTCACAGAGGAACTCAGGGGCCAGACGGTGACAGTTCTTAACGTCCACGGTAGGGAGTTTGGATTTTAGTCTAAATGTGATGGAAAGAAGCCATTGGTAGGTTGTGATCTAGAAATGATATTATCTCATTTACAATGAGAAACACATCATGGCGTCCATGGGTAGATAAGACGTAAAGAGAGAAAGAAGATAGGACAATTAGGTTCTATCGCAATCCTTGGAGCAAGGATCTTGATGGCTTAGTCTAGGAGGGTAAAGGTTGAAATGCAATGAAACAGATGGATTTGGGATATATTTTTAGAAGAGGAGAAGCTTTGACTTGCTGATAAGATTGCTGGAGGGTTTAGGCAATGATACATAATGAAAAATCAAGATGTTTCCTAGATTCATTATATGACACACAAAGCGCCGTGCTCCATGTCCATAACACGCTAAGCACTCGGTAAATGGTAGCTAGATGATAAGGCTTGGTGGATAGACAAGAGAATTTAAATGCAGACTGGTAAAATGAGAAATAAATGGACAGAGTATGTTAACAGGTCATGGAAATAAGTATATGGATAGAACAATTATTTCTTATTAAGATATTTTTTTCTGAGCACCATTTACAGTCTAGATCTATATAACTAGACAGTGAACATTAAGGGCTATAAAGGTACAAGCAAAAGGTACCTGTCTTCAAGGAAACAAATATTAAATGCCAACTGAATGGAATAAGCAGTAAAGGCTACACAAGTTTAGAAGACAAAGGATCTCCAGATCGGTGATGGAAGCGTAGAACATCAGCATGAGAACTATACCATTTCTAATCTAAGTCATGCCACTCCACGCACAGAGCATTCAACTATAATGGATAATTTGATCTGTTAGTAACTGTTTTAAAAAAAATAACAAAAAACAAGACTCATACTGCTAACACAATAATATTGGTGCAACCATGGATTCTCAGATTCTAATGTAATTCTAAATATGGATCACCAGGGCTAAAAAACCTGAAAGGGCATCAGCAAAAAAAAAAGAAAAAAATTTGTACTGTCTATGAATATTTCTTAGGATTATTCTTCATCTTGACTTCAGTTTTTAAATTCTCTCTACCTTCTACTTGAACATCTGCTAGTTTTCTTCATTGTCTTCCTCAGGTTCCAATTCTTTTTCACACATTTCATTATTATATAATTATTCCTATTTTAAAGAGCAATAGTCCTCTTTAATCTAGATGAAATTATAATTAACCTAATTAAAGATTTGATGTCTTTTAGGAAAATTTATATTCAAGAAAACTATAGATTTAATATATTTTTAGGAAATATTATTTTATTATATAACATATTAATTTTTCCTTAATCTCTATAAAGGTAAAGTATAATTTCATTGGACATTTTCTGAATCTGAAATTTCATATTTCATGAATTTGAAATTATGTATTCTACTTCTTGACATTTGCTCTTGTAAATAACTCACTCATTTGTTCAGTAACATACATTTGCTTATTACCTGATTATTTATAAAAGCTCTTTGTTTTCTTAACCCTTAAGAGGGAAGTAAATGATTTAAAAATAGTTCCATTAGGGTGAGAAATAAAATATATCCACAAATAAGTTATTAGTAGAAGGAAGGAAAGCTTGGTTATCAGCAACAAATGATAATACCATTACATATTTGAAAGCTCATTTTTGGAGGACAAATAAGCTTAATTGCCTCACTTTTTCTTAATAAGGTTTATTCCTAATCATTCTGAGGTTTGCCACACTCATAGTTACCTCATTGATCTACCAAATGAATATCCAGATGCAATTTATTTCCCAGTAGTAAATTCATATTTAGATGAACAAATACTAAGCATCAATCACACCAGACACTTCCTAGAGCTAGGGCATGCACATTTTTTTGTCTTGGCAGCTGGTGCAAGAAAATCTCCTTCTTAGTGACTAAAACTGAATTAAATGTGGTTATCAATCTCAATCCATGCCAGGGAAGCTATAAGGTACATTAATAAGTGGCTTCCCAATTGACACTATTCTGGACTTGCTGAATTTCTTGCTCTGGGTAACCTGTCTGCAGAAAAACGCGTTCCTCTTCCAGCCCTAGTTATTAGTGACTGGAGTGTCTGTCTTGTTGCAAAGTCTGAGACCTTTCCTGATGTCAATCTCTTGCCCTATATTGTATTCAAATACCAGACTTTATTTATATCCAAGCTGCTAGTGCTTTTTCTCCCTAGATGACCAGGTTCTAACCCTTTCCCGTACTCGCACCATCACATGGCCATTCATAGAACAGAATGCTGGTGTCTTCTGTGTATTAATATTTAGCCTCCCGTGGCATTTGTTCAGCTCTACCTTACACTGTAAGCCCATCTCACTGCCATGCAAACCCAGTGAACGACAGAGGCAAGATCGCTCATCTGAAAGTCCACTGTTACCAAATTATATTTTAAATGCCCTAAGAGAGCTTCCCATAGAAAACAGTTAACGGCAAGGAGGACACAAACAAGTAAGTGCAAATGATGCAATGCAGTCATTAAAACCACATTCCTGAGGAATGGTTCAGGAGATGAAAAACAGGATTCTATGTATTACACATTATAAGCAGGCTATAAAACAATATTGATACAGTTTGTGTATTTGTCCCCTCCAAATCTCATGTTGAAATTTGATCCCCAGTGTTGGAGGTGTTTGGGTCCCGGGACAGATGCCTCAAGAATGGCTTGATGTCATCTTTGCAATAGTGCGTGATTTCTCGCTCTATCCGTTCCTGAGAGAACTTACTACTAAAAAGAGCCTGGCACCTCCTCTCTCTCTCTCTCCCTTCCTCTCGCCATGTGATGCCTGCTCCCCTGCTCTTCTTCACCTTCCATCGTGACTGGAAGGCACCTGAGACCCTCGCCAGAAGCAGATGCCAGTGCCATGCTTCTTATACAGCCTGCAGAACCGTGAGCCAAATAAACCTCTATTCTTCACAAATTACTGAGCCTCAGGTATTCCTTTATAGCAACGCAAATGGACTAAGACAAATATTTTAAATATGATTTTATTTTATCCAAATATAACTTGGGAAAATATAGAGCAAAGAATGGTAAGCTTTGATGGCAGTGTTACAGATACAAATTTTCATATATTTCTGCTTTTTAAAAATTACCTATAAATATCTTAAATTTTTTCTATAATTAGAAAAACAATTCAAAATATGGCTTATTTTAAATTGAATTTTATGTATATGTTTCAACTAGGACACTAAATAGGCTTTTCTTCATAGCTGCCCCCAAAGAATAATGTCTCCAGGCAAAACCATCTTTTAGTGGCTGCTAGATTTAATCTAACTCAATTGAGGCCTACCTGAAATGTCTTCAAATGTTTTTAGGCTCTACTGGCTATATGCTTTTAATAAATGAAGTTTCTCCAAGTAGCAGGTAAGAAAGTAACTTAACAGAATTCTACTGCACAACAAGTTTTTTCTGTTTCCTTTTCTTATCCAACACTCCCCCTTACAAATCTATTCCAGAATGTTTTTCATACAGCTTAAAGTTGCTCTGTGAAAAACGGAACAAAAGAATCAGCCCTTTCTCTGGCCAATTTTTTCTCATGGATGCAGTTTTGCAAAAGTCCTATTTATTCCCCAGAAATACTCCATTCATTAATAATCTGCTGATTCCAAAACAAAGAATTTTTTTTTAAAGAACTGAACGAACACCATATTGAGGCAGCTTCAAATGGCATCTATCTTAGCTAGGATGTATTCTAAGTTTATCATTATTTACTCATGCTACCAGCAACAGTTGTTTTGCACATGGTAAAATCATGCAAAGTTAGTATAAAAAAGTTTGGCATACTGCAAGTCTGGCCAATGAGCAAGGGTCAAAGATCCCATGAATTAGAAGTGATTTGTTCCTAGACATGAAAAAGTTCTGTATTTTCTTGCTATTGATCTAACAATAGCAAGTGAAAATTTTTAAAAAGCTAAATGGTATATGATTACTGATCCTAAGTGAAATCATTCTAAAATTGGAAGAAAATTAAATTTTACAATTGATAAATATATTTACCTCTTATTACACCTTTTTCTCTCAAGTACATTGAGATGACATTCTAATGTAAATATCAGCGAGAATTTATCTAAGTTTTCAGGGAACATTCCAATGTAAATATCCTTAACCTAGGATCATAAATATTATGAACATTAAAACAGATGATATTTAAACTGTTTAGAGACTATACACACATGTAAGTTTTCTGGGGAGCAAATTGTGGTTTTTGTAAGTGTTCCTTAAAAAAAAACAAAATGAGGAAAACTATGTCACATTTTATTAAGATTGTAGGAATCTGTAGTGTTGAAAATTGCGTCAAGGACAACAATAAATTAATGTGTGTGTGTGAATTCTCTGTCTCTAATTGTCAGCCAGCTTCCCTACGTTATACAGATACATGCCTATATAACTCTAGAAAAATAAACATATACTTAATACCATGTTAATTATACCTTATGGAACACAAAAATAATGAATGGGCAGTACTTGCAGGCAAATGAAGGGAATCAGAGGAGAAAGGAAGACATGGACTATAAATTGAATAGCGTAGGATCAGTAATCATACATTATTTGTTGTTTTTTTTTTTAATTGTCACTTGCTTTTGTTAGATCAATAGCAAAAAAATACAGTGAGAGTACTAGAATTCAGTCAGAGTCAAAAGAAGCCATTAGCCTAGTAAGAAAATCTGGCAGAGACAGACAAAGGTAGGAAGTGACAGAGAGTAAATTCAGCTGTCTCTGACCTATTATAGTTTTATTTATTAACAGAATAAATTTATTCCCCATAACCAAGCAACTTCCCATGTCTCTGTGCCACTTAAGCTCAGGGAGGAGGTGAAAATCTTCATTTTATCCTGCACCTATGACTGAAGAGATGCATGGCTGCACCACTGGCACCACTGCAGCTGATGTGAGATGCAGACTCAGAACACAACTCCTTAAAGTCACCAAGTCTTAAGGATAATCCCAAAATTTCTTTAAAAATGAATTAGTTATTTCTTGCTATGGTTTGAATATATCCCCCCTCCAAAACACATGATGAAATCTAATTGCCAATGTAATGATATTGGAAGGTGGTGCCTTTTAGAGATGATTAGGCCATGAGGGCTTAATGCCTTTTTAAAAAACACCTTTCATTCTTTTCTTCTAGAATATTTATAGTTTCAGGCTTTACATTTAAGTCTTTAATCCATCTTGGCTTAATTTTTGTATATTTATGACTAAGATTTCAAAAGCAAGTACAACAAAACAAAAACAGATGAATGGCAATTAAGTAGACTAAAAAGCTTTTGCATAGCAAAATAAATAAATAATCAACAGAGTGAACAGACAACCTATAGCGTGGGAGAAAATATTTGCAAGCTATGCATCTGACAAAGGACTAATATTCAGAAATTACAAGAAACTCAAACAACTCAACAACAACAAAAAACAAATAACCCTATTAAAAAGTAGGTGAAGGACATGAACTAACATTTTAAAAAATATACGTACGAATGGCCAACAAACATATAAAAAATGCTCAACATCACTATCAGAGAAAAGCAAATTAAAACCAGAATGAAATATCACCTTACGCCAGTCAGAATGGCTATGATTAACACACGTTGGTGAGGATGGAGAGAAAAGGGATTGTGCTTATACACTGTTGGTGGGAATGTAAATTAGTAAAACCTCTATGGAAAACAGTATGGAGATTCCCCAAAGAGCTAAAAACAGAACTACCATTTGATCCAGCCAACCCACTGCTGGATATCTATCCAAAGGAAAAGAAATCATTATACCAAAAGGACACCTACACTAGTATGTTTATCACAGCAAAATTCAGAATCAGGGTGATGTGTCCCCCTTTTAGTTTATTACCTGGGAATATATTGAACCCTCTATAGAAGAAAAAACCCAGTTATAATTTTTCATACACAACATCAGACATTCAAGCAAAAACTTTCAGCCACATTTATAAATAAGACAAACAAACAAACAAAAAAAAAACCCTAGAAAAAATAGACACCAAAAGTGAAACTGCTGATAAGCCAGATACTGAAATAGATATTGCGAAGCTGTATCTACTATGTTTAAGAAAGGAGAAGGCAAGATGAAGAATTCGATCAGATACATGGAATTTATTTTAAAAAACAGAAATTTGAGAACTGTAAAATGTAATAATTGAAAACAGATTTCAATAGATTGAATTAATAGTATGAGAGTTAGAGAGAAGATTAGTGAATTGGAAGACAGCTCAGTAGGAAACATTCAGAGGAAATTAGAAAAAAGGCATAATAGACATAGATGATGTGAAACTAGAGGAGATTAGAGAAGACAGTGAAAAGGTTTAACATATATTCAACCGGAAGATAGAGACTATAGAGTAAAAGGAATATTTGAAGAAATAATGATCTATAATTTTCCAAAATAACAAAAGGCATCAAGCTATATATTCAAAAATTGCTGTGAATATCAAGCGGATTAAATACAAAGAAAGCTACGCCTAAAAGACTACACCATAATAGTACTACTGAAATCCAAGACCGGAAAAGTTTAAGAGCCAACAATGAAAATCATTTTGTGTTCAAAGGAGCAATAATAAGATTGACAGTGGAAACAATAAAAATCAGAAATAGTGGGAAAAAACACTTAAAATGCGGGAGGAAAATAAATGCCAACTTAGAATATTATACTCAGAAAAAAATTGGACAATGAAATGCAAAAACAATTATCTTTTGTAATGCCTTTGAAAATGTCATGCGTCTAGGGACCAATAAGGAAGAGGCCACTGCACAAAAGGAAAAACTTTAAAAATTTTATATGAGAGAATTTTAAAAGGCCTAAATAGAAAGCTCATTATTGCTAATACATCTTTTCCCCAAATCAATTTTTAGATTCAGTACAACGCCAGCATATATAATCAAAGCATTGTTAAAGAAGAACAACAAAACTGGAGGTATTTGTGCCATAAATTAAGACTTACTACAAAACTGCAGAAGTTATGACAGTATGATACTGATGTAAGACACAGTATCTGAGAGTCCAAAAAGAAACTGAACAGAGACATCATGTATGACAAGGGTAACACTGTAGAGCAGTGGGGAAAGATGCTGAGTTAACTAGACATACATATGAAAAAAACAAAAAAACAAAAATCTAGAACCCAACCCTCCACCCTACACAAATATCAATTCTAGGTATATAAATATAAGTGTAAAAGTTAAAATAAATCTTCTAGGAGACTATTTTTGTGACATTGGGTAGACAAAGATTTATTGAACAAGATAGAAAAATCATTAATCATAGAGGAAAAACAAGAAAAATCACCCTACATTAAAATTAAGAAACTCTGGCTATTAAAAAAAAAAAAAGAAAGAAAGAAAGAAAGAGAATGCCATTAAGATATGCAGATATCTACAATGCATATAGCTTACAAAAGTGTGGCATCCAAATCATGTAAAAGAATTCTAAAAATCAATTTTTGAAAAACAATATAAAACTGAAAAGAAAAATGAACAAAATACTTGAACAGGCATTTTATGAAGGAGGATATCCAAATGGGCAATAAGCTTATAAAAATGTGTCCAACTTCATTAGTCTCCATGGAAGGCAAAATAAAATTACAATGAGATACCATTACATCACCACCAGAATAGCTAAAATAAAAAAGACTGACTATGCCAAGTGTTGGGCCAGGATATGAAGGAAAAATGGGTTGGGATATTTATTCTGCTCCTTTTCTCCCTGCCTCACCACAGTTATGGTGCCTCACCATAGTTAGGGGAAGTGTGTGCATTCTACAGTTACAGCTCCTGTTGGTGGCTAGTCTTCCATAGTGCCCAGCAATTTCCAGGACTGATAACACCATTACCTCACCTCAGCCCAGTAGGACTAGGGTGGTTAGAACTTCCCATTGTTGCCAGTCCCTGGAGGCTTCACATTCTTTTCTGTTTCCTTAATACTGCCCATGCCTCTACAAAATGCAACAGTCATTAAACTCTTTTCAATTAAAAGAGGACCACTGCCAGGACCCTGACTTCTACTACTTTATAGAGACCTGAGTTTTTATTAATACTTTTTGTGGAAAAAGGGAGATATTCTTGGGCCTTATATATCACAGGAGAGGGAATTAACATGACTTACATTTTAAAAGCATTATTTTGTCTGCTCTGTTGAGAATACTCTCTAGGGAGGTTAGGAATAGAACCAGTGAGACCAATGAACAGTACACTGCTTGATCTAGGTGAGAGACTATGGTGGCTCAATAAGAGAGGTACCAGTAGACATGGTGAGAAGTGGGTAGATACTGCATGTATTCTGAAGACTTAGCCAAGAGGACTGGACTCCGTAATAAATTTGGACGTAGGGCAGAAAAGAAATAAAGGTGACACCATGGATTTTTGACTTGATCAACTTAAAGCAATTTGCTGCCACTGACTGAGTTAGGGAAGGCTATGGGTAAACTTGATGAAGGGTGGAAGATAAGAATTTCGATTTTGAATATGTCAAATTTGAAGTATCTATTAGCCATATCTGCATGGAAATGTCAAACAGGGAAGTGAAAATGGAGCTCGCTATATTTTAAAGTTAAGAAGAGAGATCTGTATGAGAAATATAGATTCTGGGATATTTAGAACTACGGGACTAGGTTAAAACACTGAAAGAGACAGTGGAGATCAAAAGGAAGACAGGACAGAAAGTCGAGCCATGGACACTTCAATATTAAAAGTTCAAAGAGAAGAAGAGTAGCCAGCAATGGAGAATGAGAAAGAGTAACCACTGAGGTCACATGAGCACAGAGAAGACAGAGTCGAAAAAGAATGAACAACCGTTGTAAATGTTGCTAAGTCAAGTAAGAGGATGTATTACATATTTTTTAGTATTCTGTTTATTATGATTATTTTGGCATCTTAAAAAACCTCCATAACTAGGGACAGACTGTCCCCCAGAGACTAGCCAATTCGTAGAGACAGCAAAGGGCTCAGCAGGGAGCATGCTTTGATGTGCAATCTAACCAATCCAGATCCATACCTCCTCTGCCTGGTCCCTACACCCCAGGAGGCAATATTCCTCTGCCTTAATTTCCCAGGGTCAGGCACCAACCTGCTAGGGAGCAACCATATAGCTCAGAGCCTGCCAGTGTTATTCAAACTAATGGCCATTCTGATATCGGTAAAGTGGTATCTCATTATAGTTTTAATTTTCATTTCCCTGATGATTAGTGATGTTGAGCATTTTATCACATATTTGTTGGCCATTTGTCTATCATCTTTCAAAAAACTTCTGTTTATGTCTTTTACCCACTTTTTGATGGGCTGTTTGCTTTTTTCTTGCTGATTTGTTTGAGTTCTTCGTAGATTCTGGATATTACACCTTTGTCAGCTGTATATTTGGGAATACTTTCTCCCATTCTGTAAATTGTCTATTCACTCTGTTGATTATTTCATTCGCTGTGTAGAAGATTTTTGATTTAATTAAGCCCCATTTATTTATTTTCATTGTTGCTGTATTTTCTGTTGGAGTCTTAGGCATACATTCTGTGCCTAGGCTGATGTCTAGAAGAGTTTTTCCTGCATTTTCTTCTAGGATTTTTATGGTTTCATGTCTTACATTTAAGGCTTTTATCCATCTTGAATTAATTTTTGTATGCGATGAGAGTGAGGGGTCCTGTTTTATTCTTCTGCATGTGGCTATCCAATTTTTCAAGGATCATTTATTGAACAGAGCTTCCTTTCCCCAGTGTATATTGTTGTCTGCTTTGTTGAAGATCAACTGGTTGTAGGTAGATGGTTTTATTTCTGGATTCTCTATTCTATTCCATTGGTCTATGTCTCTACTTTTATATCAGTACCATGTTGTTTTGGTTACTGTAAGCCTTGTAGTATAATTTGAAATCAGATAATGTGATGCCTTCAGATTTGTTATTTTTGCTGAGGATTGCTTTGGCTATTTGGGCTCTTTTTTGGTTCCAAATGAAGCTTAGGATTAGTTTTCTAAAAGTGTGACATATGATATTGGTATTTTGATGGGGATTCCATTGAATCCATAAATCACTTTGAGCAGTATGAATATTTTAACAATTGATTCTACCAATCCATGAGCAAGGTATGTTTTCCCATTTGTTTGTGTCATCTGCAATTTCTTTCATCAGTGTTTTGTAGTCATATGTATTTTATTTTTTTGTAGCTATTGTGAATGGTATTGATTCCTTTATTTGACTCTCACCTTGACTATTATTAGGATATAGAAATGCTACTGATTTATGTACCTTGATTTTGTAACCTGACACTTTCCTGAATTTATTTATCAATTTCTCTAGCCTTTTGATGGAATCTTTAGGGTTTTCTAGATACAAGATCATATCATCAGCAAACAGGGATAGTATGACATCCTCTTCCCCAATTTGCATGTCCTTTGTTTCTTTGTCTCACCTGACTGCTCTGACTAAGACTTTCAATACTATGTTGAACAGAGGTGGTGACAGTGGGCACCCTTGTCTTGTTCCAGTTCTTAGGAGGAATGCTTTCAACTTTCCCCCATTCAGTATGATGTTGGCTGTAGGTTTGCTGTATATTGCTTTTATAATTTTGAGGTATATTCCTTCAATGCTCTGTTTGTTGAAAGGGTGCTGGATTTTACTGATTGCCTTTTCTGCATCTATTGAAAATGGCCATTATTAAAAAGTCAAAAAACAATAGATGCTGGCATGGATGCAGAGAGAAAGTCATGCTTTGACACTGTAGGTGGGACTGCAAATTAATACAAACTCTATGGAAAACAGTATGGAGATTCTTCATAGAAATAAATGTAGACCTACTACTTGATCCAGAAATTCCATTGCTGGGTATCTACTCAAAGGAAATGAAGTCATTTTATCAAAGAGACACCTGCACTCAAATGTTTATTGCAGCACAATTCACAATTGCAAAGATATGGAATCAACCTAAGTGCCCACCAATTCATGAGTGGATAAAGAAAACAGACACCATGGAGTACTACTCAGCCATAGAAATGAATGAAATAGTATCATCTGCAGCAACATGAAGGGAACTGGAGACCATTATCCCAAGTGAAGTATTTCAGGAATGGAAAACCAAACACCCTATTTTCTCACTAATAATTGGGCACTAAACAATGGATACACACACAGGAATGAAATGATATAAAGAAAATGGGAAACCAAGAAGGGATAAGGTGGGGGCAGGGTGAGGGATTAAAAAGTTACCTATTGGGTACAATGAACACTGTTCTGGTGTGGGGCACACCAAAAGCCCTGATTTGAGCATTATACAAGGTATCCATGTAACAGAAACACTTGTAGCCCCTTAACTAATACTTTAAAATTAAAAAAAAAAAAAAGTTATTCAAACCAGTCAACCTAAACTGTTTGCCCCACCCTGCCTTGTCTTTCCTGCAGAAACCCCAATAAAGGGTATAGCCTAAGCTCTCTCTTCACTCCTATCTTCTGCCACCTGACAAAAACCTGGCACTTCTTCCATGTTATGGTCTGAATGTTTGTGTCCCTCAAAAATTCATATGTTAAAATCTCATCCCCCACGTGTTGGTATTAAAGAGGTGGGGGTCTTTGGCAGGTGACGAGGTCAGAAGGGTTGAGTCATAGTGAATGGTATTAGTGCCCTTATAACAAGGCTTGCTACAGCCTGTTTCTCCCTTCCCTCCTTCCACTGTGTGACTACACAGCAACAAGGTGCCATCTACGAACAGATCCTCACCAGATGCCAAATTTACTGGTGCCTTGATCTTGGACCTCCCAGCTCCAAAACTGTGAACAATAAATTTGTGTTCTTTAAAAATTACCAAGTCTAAGATATTTTGTTATAGCAGCCTTCACGAACTAAGATATGCTGTAACCCTGTGTGGCACACGGTGATCCCCTCTCTAGGACCTGGGAGTATAGTAAGTTTTATTTTCTTGTGCCTTTCCTGGGTGTCCTCTTGTGGTCTCACCTGACTGACCATGACAGGAAAGAACATAGAACAGAGGAGTTCTGAGGATCGAATACTGGCTTCAGCAGCACAGAGGTCATTACTATCTTGAAAAGAGCAACTTGCTATTTATATTTAATAAATATGTATTTAGCTAGCAGACATTACATTAGTAAATGGATATTTAGATTAACTTTATTCCATCTATGGGCCTTTGGTCACAAAACCTCAAATGAGTACTGTGAAGGTAAGAGTATGACTCACACTGATGGAGTTAGCAATTTTGATAGGTTCTGGAGAGGGAATTAATGCATAATCAATAGCTAACATGAGAAGTTACTTAAAACGAGCTCTCTTACAATGTTGTAAGGTGCACACTATTTCCCACAGTTCACAGCCTGATTCGGGAAATTTGGCTCAGAGTGGTTAAAGCCATACAGCTCCTAAGACGTGGTGCTAAATTCAAATCCAGTTCTGACTCCAAAGTTCATGCTGCTTTAACCACCCTATGTTCTCTAATAATAACATATAATAGAATAATTAAAGAAGTTATACCTGAATTATATGAGAATCAAATCTGGGTCCTTGCATTCCCTGAAAATATTATTTCCTAGTAACCTATGTTTGAAAAAAAATAACCCAATAATATTAATACATATTCCTACAAGGCTTGGGAAAAGATCTCTTTTTATTTGGAAAAAAAACTCTGCTGACAACTTACAAAATATCTGATAGCTATATATAATCTCAAAAACAGTAATTATGAAAAATGAAATTAAACTAGATTAAATATTCAAACTCCCAATTGTAGCTGGATCTTATCCCTCTTTTCTCATTGAACTGAAAATATTTAGAAAAGTTGCACCAGCAAAAACCAGGTTAACTTCTTTCCACAGCTACCTAGTGACTTCAGTCAGTATTATTGCTTAAAATTAATAGGCTATGTTTTTCAAAAAAATTTTTTATATTATTAAATTTCCTTTCAAAACACACTTAGCTAGTATATTTGGATACTCATAAAGTCTCTTTTCTAGCCTGACAAGTCATTTCCAATGCCAAAGGGTAAATCCTAATATAACCA
Source organism: Indri indri (assembly GCA_004363605.1). Taxonomy (NCBI): domain Eukaryota; kingdom Metazoa; phylum Chordata; class Mammalia; order Primates; family Indriidae; genus Indri; species Indri indri. The sequence goes on along the minus strand of RJWJ010003703.1, from coordinate 21,258 downwards.
ACATTGTTATTGTGGAAACAGTTTAAGATATTAGTCACTAGAATGATTTTTCTAAATATATTTAGCAGGTTTATTTGGCTACATATGAAATTTCTTTTAAAACCTGACATGTTATTTCCAGTGGCCTGAATAGGGTATGTCCCTCAGAAAGCAGAATGGAATAAAGCCTCCATGCAGACTTTCCAGACAGAGAACAAAAACAGTCTCTGATATATTTTCAACTTTGAAATTATCTGTTTCTATTATAGTGTCCTCTGGATCACTGTCCCTGAAAAAATGATTGAGCTCCTATTTCAGCAACAGACACTCTCCCAAAGTGGTTTAAGGAGATCAGGATACAGTGTTCAATAAAAACTATGAGAATTCCACTGCAGCTGGCAAGCAGCTAGGTACTCTTCCTGTTTTTCCATAGGATGAGTATCTTCTCCGCCACCCCTCTACCAGCCACAGAATGGACAATTCGACTCAACCTCTGAGATACACATGGGAAGATACATTCCTTCCATCCCTCTGCCTTATTACAACCTACTCTTATCTTTCATCCAATTGAAGGTGCAAATAACTCATAAACATGCAGAAGTTACTTCTCTCAAGGACATTTACTTAAAAATTTACAAAAACAGGAATCAAGCTTTGACATAAAATAATTAAATTCTAATGTGGACCCCTTCAAAAACGTCAGCCTATGTGACAATTACTCCAAAATAAGGCACATTAAGAATAATAATTCAAAACATGAAGGACAAATAATACAGTTCCAGGGGAAAAATTTAAATATAAACTGGGCAAATCCTACTGTATCAGATGACAGTCTATGGAAATTAAAGAAGGAAAAATAGTCAAACTTCAAACACCCTTATAAAAGCTGTTTTCTGCGTTTTTTTAAATACCTTTCTGTGTCAAATTTCTATTAAGTTTGATACATGGTCTACATACCAAAAACAAATGTAACATATGAGGGCTATCCAGAAAGTATCCAGCCATGTAATATGTTCTCATTATATTAACAATGGCTGGATATTTTCTGGACAGCCTTCGTATATGTGATTATGAATTTGAATAATAAAATTGATATTGTATAATATCAAGGGTAATAAAGAAATAACAGAGAAATGTATCCAAAGTTTCCATTAACATCAGAAATGTACTAAATACATTTTTGTGAGATCATGTTTCCCATTGTTTCTTTCTCAGTGAATACATATGTAAGACACATGAATGAGTCCCCAAAAGTACATGTATTGCAAACTTATTCTCCAATGCAACAGTGTTAAGAGGTGGGACCTTCAAGAAGAGATTAAGTCATGAGGGCTCTGCCTCTAAGAATTGATTAATGTTGTTATTATTGGAAGTGAATTCCTTGACAGTAGGTTTGTTATAAAAGTGAGTTCTGCCTGCTCGTGCTCCCTTGAACACTCACTCCTCATAGGATGCCTTCTCCAAGGGGTGATGAAATAAGAACGCCCTCATCAGATGCCCCTGGACTTCTCATCCTCCAGAATTGCGAGCCAAATATATTCTGTTCATTACAAGTCACCCAGTCTGCAATGTAGAGTGGCATAAAACAGACTAAGACACTTACCAAAAGTCCATTCTCCTTTTCTTCTTTACAAAGAGAATTTCAATATCGTTTGACAATGCATGTACTTTACTTCTCAGCTTGTCTTACAGTTAGAGGTGGCCAAAAGACAGTTCTGCCCAGTAAGATATCTGTGCAAATCTACTAGGGATTTCTGAGAAAGCTTTTGCTTTAGTTTAAATGTATTAAGGAAACAGCCTCCCCTCTCCTTATTCTTCCTTCCATGAAATCAGACATAATTAGACACGCTGTGGAGAAATTGGCCTTGTTGCAATGAGAAAGGCTATCCAAATGGGGGCAGAAGAGGGCAAACTATCGCTCTTTCCTGACGATATGATCTTATATCTAGAAAACCCCAAAGATTCTGCCATGAGACTACTGGAATTGATTAATTCAGCAAAGTCTCAGGTTACAAAATCAATGTACAGAAATCAGTAGCATTCCTATATACTAACAACAGTCAAACTGAGAACCAAATCAAAGACTCAGTACCCTTCACAGTAGCAATAAAGAAAATAAAATACCTAGGAATATATTTAACTAAGGAGGGGAAAGGCCTCTACAGGGAGAACTATGAAACACTGAGGAAGGAAACAGCAGAGGACGTAAACAGGTAGAAAACCATACTAGGCTCATGAGTCGGCAGAATCAACATTGTTAAAATGTCTATACTACCCAAAGTGATCTACAGATTCAATGTAATCCCTATTAAAATACCAACATCATTTTTCAGAGATACAGAAAAATAATTCTGCACTTTCTATGGAACCAGAGAAGACCTCATATAGCAAAAGCAATCTTAAGCAAAAAGAACAAATTAGGAGGTATCAATTTACCAGACTTCAAGCTATACTACAAGGCTATAGTAACTAAAACAGCATGGTACTGGCACAAGAACAGAGACACAGACCAACGGAACAGAACTGACAACACAGATATGAAACCATCCACATATAGCCATCTAATCTTTGACGAAGCAGATGAAAACATACACTGGGGAAAAGAATCCTTATTCAATAAATAAATGGTGCTGGGAAAATTGGACAGCCACATGTAGAAGACTGAAACAGGATCCGCAACTTTCACTGCTCACCTCTCACAAAAATCAACTGACGGTGGATAACAGACTTAAGCCTCAGGCATGAAACTATAAGAATTCTAGAAGAAAATGTTGGAAAAACTCTTGTAGACATTGGCCTCAGCAAAGAATTTATGAAGAAGACCCCAAAGGCAATCACAGCAACAACAAAAATAAATAAATGGGACCTGATCAAATTAAAAAGCTTCTGCACAGCCAAGGAAACTACCACGAGAGCAAACAGACAACCTACAGAATGGGAGAAAATATTCTCATGCTACACATCTGATAAAGGGCTGATAACTAGAATCTATATAGAACTCAGGAAAATCAGCAACAAAAAAAATCAAACAACTCTATCAAAAAGTGGGCAAAGGACATGAACAGAAACTTTTCAAAAGAAGATAGATTAATGGCCTACAAGCATATGAAAAAATGCTCAACATCTCTAATCATCAGGGAAATGCAAATCAAAACCACAATGAGATATCACTTAACTCCAGTGAGAACGGCCCTTTATCAAAAAGTCCCAAAACAATAAATGTTGGCATGGATGCAGAGAGATAGGAACACTCATACATTGCTGGTGGGACTGCAAACTAGTAGAACCTCTGTGGAAAGTAATATGGAGATACTTCACAGAGCTACAAGTAGAACTACCATTTGATCCAGCAATCCCATTACTGGGCATCTACCCAAAGGAAAAAAAGACATTCTGTAAAAAAGACATCTGCACTCGAATGTTTATAGCAACACAATTCATAATTGCAAAGATGTGGAAACAACCCAAGTGCCCATCAATACATAAGTGGATTAATAAAATGTGGTATATGTATACCATGGAGTTCTACTCAGCCACAAAAAAACAGTGCTGATATATAATAATATGAGCTATATGTATACAGTGGAGTACAACTCAGCCATAAAAAATGATGAACTACCTATTGTATTATCCTGGATGGAGCTGGAGCCCATTCTTCTAAGTGAAGTATCATAACAATGGAAAAATGAGCACCACATGTACTCACCATCAAATTGGTATTAACCAACCAACACTTATGTGCACATACAGTAGTGATATTCATTGGGTGTCGGGCAGGTGGGAGGGGGGTATATTCATACCTAATGGGTGTTGTGCACACCGGCTGGGGGATGGACATTCTTGAAGGTCTGACTCAGGTGGGGATAAGGCAATATATGTAACCTAAACATTTGTACCCCCTTAATATGCTGAAATAAAAAAAAAGTAACCTAGAAAACAGAAAAAAAAAAAAAAAAAAAACCTAAAAAAAAGAAAAAAAAAAAAAAAAAAAGAGAGAGAGAAATGCCACACTCTGACCAAGTGAGAAAAACAGTCTGGGACATTGATGATGTAATGGAGCTCCGTGTTCCACCAACCCTTAACTGCCCAGTGGTGCCTTTTGGTTATTCGAGAAAAATAAATTCTTATTTCCTTAAGCCGCTGCAGTTAGATTTTTGTTATATACAGCTAAATGCCATTTTAACTGATACTCTCAAAATAGTTGGTGAAATCACCAGAGACAGAAATAAAATTCTTTTGTGGTTTTGGTATGGCTATATATATATAAAGAAATCATTCTAGCATCAAAGAACAGAAGTATATAGGAGAACCCTTAGGGAAAAGAAACCAAAGAGAGAAGAAGAAAGGCGAATTTTTTTTTAAATTTGTGAAACCAAATAGTAGTGAGGGTAAATAATGATAGCACTGAGACCAACGGGAAGTAGCAATAATTCTTATTTTAATTATAGCTGAGTCATTAGGATGAGGTTATGTTTAATATACATTAATGAACACTATAAGATTTCAAGTTATTATACTTAAAATGCTAATCTTCAGGAATCTAGAACATTCACTTATGAAGAGAACCTCATTTCTTTAATTTATTGAATAAATGACAAGTTAATATTTTCTTCTTGTGAAATTTACTGGTTCCTAGCACACTGCTAGGAAAAATAAAATAACAGAATCAGTAATACAAATTACACAGTTGATTTATGACTTGTCATTACTTGACATTCTTAAATAATGTATGTTACAGGACTACTTAATATATAATGCAGCATATGACTTTAATAAAATGAAAATGCATCCTAAATAAAAATTCTGACTGACATCTGAATTACTCAAAAAAATTATGAAAATTAACATAAGTGTTCATTTTTTAAATATAATAGAAAGGAATATGTAATATAGTTAATAACTTCAGAAGCCACAGAGCCAAATGAGAGACTCATTTCTGCTTGTCACTCAACAACTTTATCTAGTTATGCCAATTATAGTATATATGTGTGGAGTTTGTTGAATGGCTTATTTTTGTGGTAAACAATTATCTTTGTATATATTAAATGGGGACAACATATAAAACAGAAGAACATGAAACTGAAATTTAAATACCAAAGAAACAAGAAATGGAAAAATAAGACCAATCCTAGAAATTAAAATGATTTCCCTACATAAACTCAGTAAGTAAAAATATACCTCGTGGTCCAGAGCATGTCTTGAAGGAATACATTAGAACAAATGCTTTAATGTTGCTTCCTGCACTTGACATGTCTTCACATGTCTTGACAATCCACTAGATTGTCAGGTAGGAATATCCTAGAAATCAACTGGTCTAGCCTCAGACTAGGACAAGCTGCAGCCCAGTTGATTAGATCTGAATAACCGATAGGGTCAAAGCGCCTTGAGCAGAGTATGCTGCAAATATTGCTGACTCACAGGTATTCTAACCATCTGCCAGATGGAAAATAATGTGTCAGAAGTGACTTTTAAACATTTACCCTGGAGTGGAGACTAATAAATCCACAGCTCCAAGGGGAAGCAAGTAACCAGCAGAGAGAAAACTTGTCAAGTATAAAAATCTTTAGTTATTTCAGATATACTACAGTTTTGTCTATGGGCTCCAGCTTCAAAATTTTACATCTGAGAAAAAAAAAAAAACTAAATGAAAGAAAATGTGTTGTGTCTATAAATAAACCATTATTAGAAAAAATAATTTAACTAAGATTATATTTCTCTTATTACTTGATGTTGAATTTTTTCCCCAAAACGTTAACTTGAAACTTTTAATTGGTTTAAAAGATTTTCTTGTATATATTTAAAATAGTGTTGGACAGAGCATTTCTTAAGAATGAGTACTCTGTATGTCAGCCAATCACATTTTTTGAAGCACCTCTGAACATTCCACTGAGTTATATAATTGCAGTTAAAACAGTTCCTATGACATCTGCAAGCAGCTGTTGACAGATAAGATAAGCTTATAGGCCATGTATTGTATTTCCAGCTGTTTTAAATTTAAATTAACATTCTTTTGTAATTTCCTATCTTGATGACTATGATGACAAATTCAGGTTTGCAAAGGCCTAGAATCCAACATGATTTTTGAATAGTCCAGGTGTTTAATTATTCATTAATCTCAATTAAGCATGTGAAAATATTTTCTGGTTTGCACTTTTTCCCTGTCAGTTCTGAGACTTCTCATCCAACTTTCTCTAAATCCTGTGAGAAGTCTCTTTCTCTGTTCTCTCTAGTTATCATTTTCCAAACAATTACAGATGGTCAGGGGTCATTCCCAGGCTATTAACACTTTTAACAGCTAGAAGGGACAAAAGGTATAGACTTACCAATAGACAGAACTTTTATTTATTTGAAATGTGCCTACTGAATAAGGCTTATTAAAGCATGTATAAAATATAAATGTAATATTTTAAAGGAACCCATCAGCCAAGCAAAAAAATATTGGATTATAAAAATAAAAGATTATATCAAAATACAAGTTAACTTTAAGGTTCAAAAGATTAAGGACACGATAGCACAAATTTACAAAGTCATTCCACAGTCATGGGCTTATGTTATTAACTAGAAAAGTCTTATTAATGTCTTATAAAGTCTTTCACATAAGGCTGAAAGTGTCCTTTCGATAAGCAAAAGTAAACTTTTAAAATTATAAATCATTTTCTGATTTTCAGAAAAGAAAATAAGGGAACAAGAAGAAAGGCAGTGCTTTAGCAGGAAAGGAGAAGTTTTCCCATAAATCACTACTAGATTTTCACTTATAGGATAGTTGCCAAGAACTATCCTAGGGCAACACTAGCAGTTAAAGAAAACTGAAAGATGAGGATTTAAAAAAAAAAAAAAAAAAAAAACTGGGTTCACGTGACATCGAACAAGCACAGTACAAAAAAGTGACACTCGTTTTAAATATTTTTATCTTTAATTCACCGAGTTATGTGTCACTGTGTGTATACTACAGTAATGTAGTAACTGTGCTGTGCTCACGTGGACATGACACAAAGGTGTATTTGTCTAAAGTAAAACAGAACTGGGCTCCAAAAGAGTAGTCCTCACTGCTGAAAATGGGAAAAAATCTTGGATTAACATTTCTGACATCATTATTTGCCTAATCTGTATATGTGAAGCAGCTTTAAATTACCCAATCCTAAGTGTGATGGTCATGACTCATGAATTATTTTGGCCTTGATAAAATTCTAATTTGGCATGAACAGACACCAAAATTAAAAGAAAGATGTTGGACTCAAAGAGAACAAACAACGAATCCCTGTCATCTCAGAAGGAAAACATGGCTCTGAGACAAAAGTATTAGTTTGTTTTTTAGGGAAGTCATACATGTCATGACCCATAAGCAAACATGAATCCAAATAAGTGTTCTATTTTTCAAACCATAAACTTGGAAGAGGACTTTAAAAAGGATAAAGTAACTAAATACACACAACAGACACAAACAAAAAGAAAGAATTAAAAATATTCCATGTAGGCAATGATACTGTAGTAAATTAAACCATAGTGTGGTTTAAAACAGCCTCACATCTGGTATTTGATATTAAGTGGCTACTTCCAAGGAGCTTTGAGTGAGCGGAAACAAAAATCCCTTTTACAGATTATAGGAATTCAATCAAAGGATTCATGGCAGCTGTGTGGTCACTCCAGCTAAAAGAATCGACCATTTTCTTTAAAAATCCCAGTCTGATTTAATTTGCCAAATTTATCCACTCTTTCTTTGGGGAGGGAGACATGGGGGACCGATTTAATTATAAACAAAGAGAAAGTGAACTATTTTCTCAGTGTAAGGTTATAAGGTCATTACAAACACATCTTTTTAAGTGAGGGAATTGTTTGCCATTTCAGAAAAAGGCATTAAGCCTTGAACGCTCCTTGGCGGAGAAGGCAGATAAGTGGTCAGCTTCCCATACTCCCCACCAATCGCCAGGATGGAGAAAGGGCTGCCTACCCCAAAGTGGCCCACACCCAGGTATGCACGAACCTTCCCAAATAACCAGTGTCGAAGTCTGGTACTTTTTTTTTTTTTTCATAAATCTTTCTTCTTTTTCCAGTATTTTAGCAATTTGGAACCAAAAGTATTAATTTCATGAATATTTCTGCTACATACAAAAGAATATTAAATAAGCAATGTTATTTTAATCCTATTTCTCACAAAAAAAGACACACGGAACTTGTACTAGAAAAAGAAATTAGTATGATAATGAAAAAATTACTGTGACAAAACTACATTCAAATTTGAATTTCAATACTGTAACTGGGGAAATATAATGACACTTACACATAAAACTTCATTGTATATAATTACATGCCATTCTAATCCTGAAAATATTAAAATCACTAACAAAAAAAATACCAGTATCTGCATATAGATGTGTATATATAGTATTATCTAATTTTTATTTATTTACATATTGCTCAAGTGCCTATTTAATTTAGCCCTTTGTTCCAGATTGTCAGAAAAAAAATTCTGTTTAGAAATACAGTATCTGGTCAAAAGTTCCTAAAATACTCCCACTTACAGGTGTACTGGAATCCTAAGGAAGTGAGTACTTCCAAGATGTTATTGATAAAAAATATGCCATCAGCTCTTCAAGAGCTGGGAAGCATGTACAGAGCTGAGTTTTAAGTCTCTTTTCCTACCTGCTCACGTGCCGCTAATGCCCCCGAGGACTGCAAAGTGTTTAGTACATGGCAACCCCATGATTCACAGTATTGACTGGCAAACTGGCAAACAGAACCACCAAACAAAACCAGCTGTTCTGATTGAATTAAAGTACTCGAGTAAACCAGACTAACTGTCAGAGAAGGAAAGTATCTATTCCGTGATTCATCTCAATGACAGTCCAGAGGGCATGTACTTTGCTGGTTGCCATTCAGGAAAAGGGCCCCAAAGGAGTAGTGCCATCAAATTTTTCTAAACAAATTCATCCAAGTTTAACTCTTGCATATGACATTCTACCACTGAATTTTCTTTATATTCTCTTCAGTGAAAGAGAGTATATTTTTAATATTTTAAATATTCTGTGATGAGTTCACTGTAAATTTAGAATGCGTATTTATATTTCTTTTGCGACAATAATATAAAGACTTGAAATGTTTACAGGTCAGAGTAGCACTATTAGCATGTTTCATTAATAAACATTTAAACTTGAAAGTGTTCAAGATGAGTGCATAGAAATTTATATGGCATTATAATAATCTTGTGTGTACCAAAGTACTTTTCAACCAAATGGCCTAGGTATGAATGAAGCACTTTAGGGGATGAGCATCACCCAGATTCCTTGGTTTGGTGGTCTGTGGCCAGGGTTGTCACCTGCCAGGACAGGCACAAACACCAGCACCCAGAGGGGTGGAAACATATCATGGGCAGAAGTACAATACATAGCCTCTCTACACCAAATGATTAAACACCCCGGATCTCCTCCAACTGTCTCAAAATTAAGTATCAATATTACATCTTCTTGCCGAATTTTAGAAATTAGAAGAACTCTTGGTAAGCTTATAATAAAAATGTAATAAATTAGTTGCAAGGTGCTAGAGAATCATAGTTCCTTCCTCTGCCTAGGGCAGAGTACTTTTATGTGTTATGGTTTTTTTCTGACCTTGAAGCCTGCCTATTTAACAAAAATTTACAGAATGCTTACTATGTGCCAGTCATAGTTTTAAGAATATATATCCTTTAATCCTTAGGACACACACACTCTTTAATCCTTAGGAAATAAGCATGACTTATTGTCTTCATTTTCTATATAAAAAATGCACAGGGAAGCTAAGTAACTCGTCCAAGGTCACACAGGTAGGTGTGTCACAGGCAAGACACGAATTCACATAGCCAGGATGCAAATGCAGAAAGGCATGTTCCAAAGCCTGCGTTCTTATCCGGTGCTCTGCATTTCTATCTAAACAGTTATGTCACTGATGTATACATGAAATAAACAGAAATATTGACAGTGAGTTCTAGGCACTACCACAGGCAGTGTACAAAGTGCATAGGTTCTGCAGTCAGCAAAAGACCTAGCTTTGATTCTGCCTTCACTGCTTATGACTACATACTTTACTACTGCATAAAAGAAAAAGAAAATGCTAACTTGGAGACCAAGTTTTAAGGTAAATTAAATTACAAAATAAATGTCTAATAAAAACCTTTACAACTACATAAGTCACAAATCACATCTTTCTGATCTACCCCCAAATATTCATCTCTTCCCTACCAAATGAGGTCACTGTCCAAACGTGGACAGTGTTGAAACCAAACTCATTGAGAAGTCTGTTTTTTAAACTCTTAAGTATTGCTATTTGTACAAAGTTGCACATCTGAATATTTCCTCTTTAGTATGTTCATTTTCTAACAGGTGTCTTTTGAGTTTGAGTAAATTGTTCCACATTAAAAAATTTTTTATAACAGCAGCTCCCAAGTATTCATACTATTTGTTTGATAGTTTATCTGCCCTCTTCCCTTCCTAGTGTTACTCTTAGCAGGACTACCTTTAAGCAGATTTTAAAAGGAAGGAATTTCTAGGACACCTTAGGGTTACTTCTCTCTTTAATTTGCCAGATGACCTACAAATAAGTGTACACATAAACTGTGGAGAATGTAATCTCATATACTTTGGGTTTTTTTTTTTTTAATGTTCTATTTCAATGGATTGTCTAAAAATTCTCAGCCAAGCAAGAAAGAATCCATAAGTCATGGTCGGCAGTTTGAAGAACTATTAAGAGGTGAACGCGTGTGTGTGTGTGCATGTGTGTGTTTCTAAGCATGACCACTGTTTACATTGCTTGCTCTATTTGGAATGCAAACTACAATAGCAAAGATATCTGTTTCTATAATTTTATAAATGCATCCAGAGAGCACAGTGATGTGGGCTTACATAAGTCAAACGTAATCACCATCATCAGCATCAGTGATCGGGAGCACACAGAGGAGTTCAAATACTGTATATGGGCAGCCACCAGAATGAGAAGGGCACAGCCATGGCCAAACACCGCAAGAAACCCTGCCTTTGGAAATGGCTTCTGAGAAGCTTCAACTAGCTTCCAGTTGCTTCTTTAAACACTCTGTGCAACGATGCCAGATTAAGCTCCTTAAAATGCCACTTGCAGCGTACCCATCAAGAATCTCTAGTGGCTTCTATGGCTTTCAACCCAAACTCAAGACTTGTTCTTTGGATTCTCATACTTTCCATCTTATTTCCCTCTATTTCCCTTAAAGCTTTTAACTCTTGAGCCAAGGGAGTCTGCTCCCAGTTCCCCAAGATATCCCTGACTATTACTACCTCTGTACTTTGCTGCAACTCTTCAATATCCAAAATATTCCTCCCTCCCCCATTTCTGTAATTAGCATCTTCTCATTTTTCACATTTGGTCTCCTACGGTGCCATCTTGCCCAGGCCTGCTCACGCAATGCCTAGAAGCCTACCCAACAGCTGATAGCAAACTCTCTTGCAAAATCTCTTACATTGTCTGGATTTATAGTTTAATTCATTTCTGGTATTTTTAATGAGTAAATTTCTTGTTTTTCAAAAATGATTTTAACCTTGTTATAGACAAGAATCACTCACTCTACATTTTTTTGCATCACTCGCTGAACTGGAATTGCCTGCTTAGAATTGAAGCTGCCCCTAGTGAGAATTGATTAAAATGGCCCTGAACTGAAGCAAATTTATATATAAGAACTTAGATTAAAATAAATCTGGTACTAGCTGGCAAAGTGGGTTTAGGAGTAGCCACATGGCCTCCTTCTTGAGTTCCTCAATTTCCTTTCCCTGCCTCTTCCAGGCAGCCTCCAAGGCAATAAATCAGTTGAGGACAGCCTTTTGAAAAGAACAGTGCTACCATCCCATCGTTTACCTTGAGCCCTTGGAACTGCATGAGTCTCAGAGGGCAGAATTTTGCAGGAAATGCAGTGTGTTTACATTTTAATATTCATGTCAACTTCATCCCCCCCAGAACAACAAGCAGGATATATGGCAGCATCTCATGAATAAATACATTACCACTTCTTCAATGAAGTTTAGAAATATTTGAACTTAGAGAATAAACAGTGACAATAAATAGATTTATGTCAGTTCAGATTAGTGTTATAGCACGAAATGATTTATAAAAATGAACTTTTAGATTTCAAAACTGCAAAAAAAGGATTGTGGACCCTTTCTAAAGCTTGATAAGCCACTAGGGCACTATTGGTTCAAGGAAACTGTAAGAATTCATCAGCGAAAAGGTATTTTAAGATACCTATTTGACTGATTCTATGATGGATGCCCAATAAACCAAATTAAATAAAAACAATCTCAGTTCTCTAGTGGTTAAACACAAACTCTGACAAAAAAATCAACTGAGGATAGGAACCACCTGAACAATTTACAGGGGTAAATTTCAGAAGAAACAATTACACAGACAAATCTAAAATATTTACAGTAAATTTTAGAATTACATTTTAAATCAAACACATTAGCATCCCTCAATGTTTAATGTTCTCTCCTACACCTGTTTTTTCTAACATGAAAAAAATCAGCGATACCTTAATTTCACAATTTATACAAATCTGAACTTACAAATACGTGTCTGTAACAAAAGGTGGGTCCATATAATATTTATAGAATGCATACCTACCAGGAATAATGTAACTGGTGAAAGGTTAAACAATATATGCTCAGAAGTAGGAGGAGGTATAGTGCTTCTGCCAACTAAAGCTTGTTCTTTGGAAATCTACTTATTTGCAAAAGGTCATTTGGCATAGGTAAAATCACAGTCTTTCACTGAAGTCACATTAACACAACTTAGAAAAACTGTCAGAAATTTTTGTTAAGCCCCTAGCTAAGCAGTCGTTCTAACGATACTATTACTACTATGGATTGGGTCATTTATGATTTACCTTTAGTCAAAGGGATACCATGTGGTAAAGTCTGGAAGAAAGTCCATGTTCATTTCAGTTTGTCCCACTGTGAGGAATTGAGATCTAAGTAAATGCAACAAAGTGGCCATAACTGCAAACTCAAATACAGTGTTTCTCTTCACCTTGTTGCACACTGCTACAAGGGGCTGGAGGAGAACAGTCGAGGGACTGAAAGGAGTATGGATGGTGGGTCATGCACAAACCCCAAAGGCCCAAATCCATGAGCACACTTCTCTAAAATACATGCGCTCCTCGACTTAGGATGGGGCTACATCCCGATAAATCCATCATATCGTTAAGTCGAAAATGCATTCAATATGCTGTAGAGTACTGGTTGTTTACTCTAGTGATCGCATGGCTGACTGGCTGAGGCTCACTGTCCTGTCCAGCATGGAGAGAAAGTATCTTACTGCACATTGCTAGCCCAGGAAAAGATCAAAATTCAAAATTCGAAGTATGGTTTCTACCGAATTTGTATTGCTTTTGCACCACTGTAGTGTCAAAAAATCCTAAATCAAACCATTGTAACACAGCAACCCTCTGTATATACTACAAAAGTGTTTAAAAAAGAAAAAAGGGGGGAAAAGAGCCTCTTGTTGTTACTGGTTAAGTCAACTGAATCTTAGGTTCATCATTCCTAATGAAAAGAATAATATCCATCTCATGGAGGCGTAGTCAAAAACAAAATAAAATTAACTCGTAACATTCTTAGTAAAGTGCATGGCACACCCAGGTGCTCAGGACATGGCTGATAATTATTATTTCTCTCTGTAGGCCTGCCAAAGGCATGAACAGTGGTAGGGTGGGGGGATTGGAGGAAGCATATACAGGAAATCCTCATTACTCTCATGCTAGCTCCTCTGTCCCCAAAAGCCCAAGTAAGAGCTGAGAAACAGCATTCCAGGTTGGATGCATGGAGGTAACAAGGTGGCCAGGAACTCCCTCCCTCTCAACAGCCCAGAACTGGAAGTCCAGAAAGAACTCTCCCAAATCCACCACTCTCTACCCGTGTCAGCTCAACTTAAAAGGACAGAAATAGAGATCTATTGGTCTTAAAAATATGTCACTGAGATCAGTAACTAGCTGCTTCCTATAAAGTAATTTTGATGATAATTGTCTCCTGAACAATGGCTAGCAATCGGGTATTCATAGTTCAGAAGAAAGAATACAAAGAAGTGGAAACCAAAACGAAAGATGAGTTGAGCTTTGTGTCTAAAGCCATACATGGCCAGCATCACTCAGAGTAATGTCAGAAATCTCTTATAAGAGAGGAGGTTGAGAAATACGCTTTATCATATATTCTAAGGAAAACTGTAAACATAACAACTGTGGACTTGCCATCTCTGGTTTCCTCATCACGTTCAGTTAATTTTACCTTTGCAAGCCTTACTTTTCTGGCATTGGCTTGTTTGTGTTAACACCCTTCAAAGAAACATGTTAGGACTTTTCAGTTAAGTCATACAACCACAAATAATTAGAAAAAGGAACCTACTAAATGCCAATATAAGTTGAAGATTAAGAAGATCTTGATTCCATTTGTGATTTCATCTCCAACCTTCTGTATGGCTTTGGGTGTGGGGTGAAGGATGGGATGACTAACCTTGGTTCATAGCTTGTGAGATCTTCTGTATTTTTAAAATATTAAAAAAAAAACTTACCTAAGTGCAAATTACCAAAAATTTGCATCTATTTGGATTATGTATATTTAGCATCTTCTATTTACCTTCTGAAATATCTTCTTGGGGTTTATGTGGTTCATAGAAAATTAGCAATTGGTTCTTCCTGAGTTCTTCTCTACTGCTTAAACCTAAATGAGGTGCTTATATAGCCACTAGGGAGAGACATGGAGTCTTTGGATCAGTCTCTTGGCAGCTGCATGGCAAGCTTCATAACAAGGACATAGCAGTTTCACTGAAGGCGTTAATGACACATGCCCTGTGAAGGCTCTATTCACTCATTGGGTAACACTTTAGTGCAGCAATAATACACTGCCTTGTGGTCAGTGGAACTCGGAGACTTAAAATGATGTTTCGTCACGTGGGGAAAGAACCCATATTACATATAGAACATCAACTCATATTCACCATACAAAGGATAAAAGATGGTTAAATATGAAAAGTAACATTTGCAAACAAAAATGCCTAGAGATTTTGATGGCATGGGGAATATCTGATTACATTGCTAATGATGACAATTTTGAACATTAAAAATAAATTAACTTTTGATCCTCCAATCCCACACCTATACATAACAGATACATAAGTGCACGCAAGGGCACGTACATTCAGGACTGATCCAGCAGTGAATGACTCTCTTACAGGCAATTGTCTTATCAGGAAATGCTTGTCAGTTTATTTCCTGCTTCCCACTTTCTTACTGTAAGCCAAAGTTGCCATAGGCAATAGAGAGGTGTTGCCTTACTAAGTCACATTTTTACTAGTTTGACTTTGCAGAAACAGAAAGTGACTAGGTAAAGAAAAATTCAGGGACCCAAATTACAGGAAGTGGTATTGGGTCCAGTGCTACATTTTTGACATATTTTAAGGATAGAAAGATATTCACATCACTGTAGTTACAGCAATGTAAATCTCTGCACTGAAAATTATTTTACAATTCACATAATGCACTCTGTTCTGCAACTTAATGTATATCGTTTTTTTCTCAAAAGGTTTTTCATTAACCTCTATATTGAATTACGAATTCCAATATTTTAATTTTTCCCTAAAATTTAAATACAAAGGTAGTTAGTTTGATTTTTAAAAATTAGTCTTCTCAATCTTAAAGTGTATTTCAAAATATAACTGGGAAGGCAATTTAATTTCTACTCATTGAGTATGTGTACACAAAGTCAACTGCAAGTTGAGGTAACACCCCACTGGTACTTCTCCGCTTACAGTCAGTTGAAATAAACCACTACTGTCTAGTTCCAGCAAGGGGTACTGCAAGTGTTTGAACTGTGACGTCTCATAGTCGGTCGAATGTAACTCCTTCAGGAGTTCAAGAACTCCCTTAAGCATACTCTACATCCTTATGTCAGGTATGAACTTTTAGGTAAATACATATTCTTTTAGAAGAGCCAATAAGCAGGCACAAACACGATAATCCCTTTTTGAAAATCAGAATGCCTCAAAAGTATGTATCTTAGCAACATTTTTAGGCAAAGGATAAACACCTTTTATTTAAAAGCAAAACAAAACAAAATATCCCCAAACAAAAAACCCTCAGTTTTCTGTATCTCATGATCAGATTTTTAGAAATGTAGAGTTTATCAAGTTAGAAAAAAAAAATACTTGCCTTGCTTTTTTAGATTATTATCTAAATGACTCTAATCTGCTGTTCCACCTCAAGTTTGTCCAACTTCAAGTGAACTGAAGTCTTATAACCCTCAAGCGCGGTTACTAAATCCCCTTCCACTTTTTCTAAAATCGCGCACAACGTCTGGTGTTCTCTATGGTACGAACCCTCAGGAAATTAAGCCTCGGTTGACCGGTCATCCTTGCCTCAGGAGCTGTTTGGAGTCCCAGTCATCAGCTAGGGGCAGAAAAGAACATTTCCCCGCGAGAAGGGACTCAGGCTCTCCTGAGCCCGGCTAACTGGGCAGGGTTCAATACCCCCTCGTGGCAGCGGCGGAGACCGCTCTGAAATGGGTTACGTGATCTCTGTCATTAGGACCTCTCCGGGCCCCGCTTTCTGTCTAGTAATAACTTTCTATTCAAAACTAGAAAACTTCTCTCCACGGAAGCGCGCGCTGAGCTCAGGAACTTCGGGTGCAGCGTGCACAAGGTCGCACAAGCACGCACTTCCCTCCGCGCAGGGTCTCGAGTGCTCCGCAAACCCGCACGCAGCCCGCGCCGCAGCCACCCGCACGCCTACCTTGGCCTCGCCCGCGTCGGGCTCCGCGTCGGAGAAGCCGAGTCCGGACTCGAGGGCGGCGGCGGCGGCGGGCGCCTCGCGCGCCCTCGGGAGCAGCGCAGCGGCGAGCAGGGAACACGCCAGAGAGAGGAAGCCCAGCAAGTGCATGGTGGAAGGGCCGGCGCGGGGACGCCGGTCCGCGGTGGGGGCAGGGCGGGGGGCGCGGGCGCCCCTGCGAGGCTGCGGTCCCCTCCTCGTCCCCGAGCCCCGAGCTCCTCCCGGGGACCCCCGCTGGGCGAGCCGCCGCGCGTCCGGGGCTCCGCGTTCCCAACTTCGCAAGTGCCTGGGGAAGGCGGCGGGTGTCAGGTAAAAGCCTCACAGGAAACCGGACGTCCGAGCTCCCCTCATTCGGGGCCGGCGAGGTGAGGCGAGGCCGGGGGAGGACGGCTCCTCGGTGCGCGCCGTTTGGCTTTTCGGAAAGAGGGGGAAGCCGAAAACGCCCCGCGACGGGCAGCCCCTCGGAGCCCGCCGAGCCCTCGTCCCCCTCCTCCGCCCCTTCCCCGCACTGGAGCAGGCCGGGCAGCGGGAGCTGCCGCAGGGGCGGTGGCGGTGGCGGCGGCGCCGGGGGCGGGCGGAGGGCGGCGGGGCGGCGGGTGGCGGCGGCGCCCGGGAGCTCCGCGGCGCTGGAGCCTCCTGAGCGCGGGGCTGAGCGGCGGCGGCGGGCGCAGGGGCAGGGCATGGCTGACGCGCCCTCTGCTGCGCTTATGTGAGAGAAAGGCCGAGGGAGGGAGCGTGCCGAGCGCGGCTGCCCTCCCCTCTCACTTTCCCTCGGAAGCTCTCCCTGCAGCGCCCCGCTTCCCTCGCCTCCTCCCCGGCGGCGCCACCTCCCCGTCCCCTGCCCTGCGCTCCCTCCCCGCCCCCTCCCCTCCCGGAGCGGCGGCCGGGGTGCGAGTCGGGCGCGGGCTGGCGGCGACGTTGCCGCGCTCGGCGAAGTTGGAGCGGGGAGAAGGTGGGTGCGCGGGGGCGGAGGGAGCCGACCCTTTGTCCTTGGCGGCTCCGGGGCCCGGGTCCTACTCCCAGCATACCTCGCCCGCAGCACCCAGCTCAAAGTTCGGAAACAACCCGGGAGTTGTAAAGCACCGAGAGAAGCTCAGCACTGCGGCGGGGACCCCGACGGGAGCTTGGAAGGGTCCCCACTGTCCCGTGTCTGGGTAACTTAGAGTGGCGCGGGGAAGCGGGAACGACAGTTCTGAGAGTGCAGGCTGTCGGGTGGATGCTAGTGATCCCTGTGGAATCCTGAACTTCTCTGGCAGATGGGGAGAAGGTCCAGAATCTTCATGAGAAGTAAAGAGACACAGAATCAGTTCCTGCAAGAAGTTGGGTTTGTACGAAAAAAGGGGGTGACAAAGAGAAATGAGTGTTAAACATATTGTACAAAGGAAGTGACATCTGAAGAAAAGTGACTCCAGTTGCCTGTTGGAAAAGCACTCAGGGGCTCAGTTGTGGTGCTCCTGGCATTGGCTGCCTCCATGAGGCAGGGTGGACAGGTTGCAGAGGACCGAGCTAAGGGGTTTCAGCAGTGTGCAGAATGTGAAAAGTCTCCCTTTTACTCCCAAAGTACTTTTAAATACAATGATCTTATAGGTTCATAAAGTCTTAGATGGAGAGGTGACCGTCTAGGAGATTTGAACTCCTCACCCGGCATTTACTTGAAGTCTTAAATACCTCTAGAGACAAGGAACCCTCCACTCTGTGTGGCTCTCCATTCCCTTTATTGATGATCAACACTGTTGAAAAGCATTTCCTTCCACCTATCCATTGCTTTTGACTTCTGGAGTTTTTTACACGATAAATCTAATCTCACTGCCATATGAAAGTTTCTCAGATATTTTGAGAATATCTGTCATGTTCTCCCTATGCTAACTTTCCTCCCAGCTAAATATCCCTTTTTGTTTCCCCATATCACACCTCCAATTTCCCTCCTTAACCATACTGTAAGTTTTCCATGTTCACAAACTATACTGCTCAGAACACAGTTTGGTACTTAGTGCTCTAATAAACGTGCAGGAAAGGGTCTTCCTTGTCCAGACATTATGCCTTTGTTGACCCAGGCTGGGACTGAGTTTATTTTCTGGCAGCCAAATCACAGTGTTGACTCACACTGCACTTAAAATGAACTAAATTTCTCAAGAATTTTTCATGAGTACTGTTGCTTAGTCACGTCTACATTGCCCTGCACTTGTGGAGTTGGTTTACTGTGCCCAAGATGGGAGCTTTGTTATCTGTCTTTATGAAATTCTATTCTGTGAGACTCAGGCCGTCACCCAGCTTGTTGAGACATTTTGGGATCTTGACACAGTCAGCGTATCACTCCTCTTTCTGTCTTCCTGCTGTATGCATGTTTGATCAATGTGCCAGTGTTCTCTTCTGACACTCATAGAGCTGTGAAGAGAGAATTGTTAAGGACAGACATGGGTAAGATTTAAGTAGAAGCTGGAGTTTCTTTTCAACCATTTCCTGTTACAGTGATCCTTAACTTTGTTTGCACTTGGAATCACAAAAGGAGATTTCAAAAATACAGATGTTTGAGTGTACCTTCAGAGATTCTGCTTTAACTGGTCTGGGGTAAGGCTTGGACATCAGGATCCTTGTAGGCAACCAAAATCGAGAACCACAGGGCATCTCCACCACCCAGGGACCTGGCATTGTGTGAAGACTGGAAAATCAACAAACTCACGATGTATCAAAATGCATGATATTAACTACTGTATTATTTGAATATGGTAGTGAACACATACAAACTTTTTCCTCTCAAAAATACTATCTTCCTACTACTACTAATATTAATATTTTGAGTCAAGAAAATGCTGGCAAAAGTGTACTTGAGTAAAAAAAAAAATTAGTGGTCTCTGAAAACAATCCTGCAGTAATTGTTGAAGAACCTCTTAAAAGTAAAACAGGAGAGTTACCGAAAACTTTTTTCCTTTCTTTCCCCCTAGAAAATGCTTTGTACCACCAGCAGATTTTAAAGGTTAAGAAAGTCCTTTTCAGTGGTTTGTGAGTCCATCACCAGCTTCATGCAAGACCTATTTTACAACAGGGCTTTTAAAACAATGGCTTTTCAGAAAGTATTCCTCAGTCAGTGGGAACCGAAGAAAGAGTTAGGTAGAAGGGCTCTGGCCAGAATAACACCTCTTCCCTGTTTTACATGTTGGGTTTCTGTTTTCTTTGAAGACAGTATTTGAAGGCAAATAATGATATTAATAATATATCCACTGTGCATTCTAATATCCATTCTGGCCATCTTCCTTAGGTTTATTGATTTCTGATTTGCTATTTCCTTCCTTCTTGCTTGCTTAGTTTTACTGTTGCTCCATTTCAGAGTTTTTTAGTTGAATGCTCAGATTAGTTGTTTTTTTTTTCTTTCTTTCTGGTTTCTGATGAACATATTTTAAAATACAAGTTTTGGTCTAAATTCTGCTCTACATGTGTTTCTCGGTTTTGACCCTGTAATGTTTTCTTTGGCAAGCAGTTGTAAATGTATTTTAATTAACTTATGATTTTTTTTTCTTTAACTGAAAAGTTATTTAATTACTTTTTTAGTTTACAGACATGGAATTTTTGTCATCAGTTTCTAATTTTATTATATTTAGTTGTACTATAAATGGCGTTGATTTTAGAAATGCATTGAGGCTTTCTTTGCGGCCATGCACATGGTTGATCATTGCAACTGATTCTGTGCGTGTTCTCTTTTTGTTTGGTATTAAATCTGAGCATATTGATTGTAATATTCAAATCTTATTTGGGAGCGACTTGTTAAAATCTCCAATAATAATTAACTTTTTTTTCTGTTTCCAACTTTCCATTATTTTTAACATAATTCAATGCTATGCCATTTTGATCTAATTTTCCTTTTACTGGTATATAATGTCTAGTTTTGTAACCTGATATTTTTATTTGAAGTTCTACTTTTTCTGATATTAAAACTATAGGCTTTTGAGAATTGAGACCATCAATGAACATGACTTAGATAAAACTATAGATCACTTATGTCATCATGTCTTCATTGTTTCTTCTGGAAAACTTTAGCCTGGGAAAGATAAGATTGCAAACCAGTAATTATTTTTGCTATTTACTTCTGGAAATGCTGGCAAATCAATATATTGAAGACAATAATATTCTCACTCTGGCAAACAGCCTACTTATCAATAACAGTTTATTCAGATCCTCACTCACCTGTATCAACCCATCCTAAACACTGTATCATGAACTTTGCCCAACCCTACTAAATTCCCCGCTTTGAAAGACTCACCTTAAACTACTTGAGTCCAGACCAGATCCCAAAGCCCTACAATTGTTCTACCTCTTACTTACCGTGAGACACTGCTAAGACTCTGTCAAAGTGGTGTGTGCCTTTACTGCATTAAGTTCTACTAAATACAACTTTCATTTATTTAAAGGTTTTCTGCTGGTATTTTGGAGAGTTCCACAACCTGGAGATCCCATTGAGATCATCCTCCCGTGCTTCTCAG